>LIEC01010786.1:0-197842 GCA_001925005.1 Drosera capensis | reverse complement strand
TTTATTTTTCATTTCCTATCATATTTATCGGTTAAAGTTTGAGACAGCGCCATCAATTCGCTTATGTGCTGGCTCAATCCTTCTCTGACACGTTGCTAGATCCAATTAAGAGAGCCACCCATCCCCTTTTTTTTTTCTCTTTTTATCTGCTATGGTAAAGTAATTGATAATCCATTTTGATTGGTATGGGTTGAACTGAATTCGTATAGGTTTTTTTGCACATCTTTTCCAGAATAACATAATCTTGTTTATTATCCATATGTTTGAGGTAAGCAAGTTGGTAAATTAGTTGTATCTTAGTTAGGTACAGTAGACACGACTTTTTTCCCTGTCCTTATTTTGGGTGGAAAGAAATACAAAGAACTCAGTGCGTTAAAGCTGATGAAACCAAGTTAACCATAGTAAGTAACACAAGTTATTCATACTAACTTGACTGTCGATAGAACACCAACGTTGCTTTTGTTTGCAGATTGAGACTGATGATACTTATATGATTTTATGGAATGTTGTCCAATGACCCAAATGCTGTCATCGTCAAGCAGGTGGCAACATTTGTAATATTGGTTTTCATAGTGCCAGGATGCACGCAGACTTGCACTTGCTAATCACTTTCTTTTATTTTCTCTTTAGTCTCAATCAGCTAATCGATTTCATGATATTGTTAATATTCGGCTTTATTGTATCAGCTGGCTCACGATCTCTCATACTTAATTTTCCTTTTTGTTTATTTTTGTAGGAAAATTAGTGGGATCGATATGCATATCAGGTACCCGGTTTTTTAAAACTCGAGCTTAGCTGTTTTTGGTAGTAAAATTGTATTTAATGATTGCGTCAAGTTTTAGCTATGCTCTTCCTCTGGGTATTTTGTGGCCCAACTTATATGTAAACAAAGGAAGTAAACAAAATAAAAATTGTCAAGCAAGAAGCCCTTTTTAGTCGTAGTTTTTGCACGAATGCCTTCAGTGTCTGACTCATCCATGATCAGTCTTGTACCTTTAGACTGAATCTGAAGATCATTAACTTTCTCTAAGTTGGTGTTAAAGATGCCAAAAATAACAATAGCAACGGTTTTCTCTATATTAAAGACATGTTTAATAATGGTTATGTTTTATGTTTTTCGTTCTCGGTTCACTGGCTAAAAGTGATTTTGTTTATTTATTTTTGTTTAGACGGATGAAATGAAAGCATAAAACAGAAAATCAGGGAAAAAAAGGTCTTTTATTTCTTTTTCTTTTTTTATTACCTTGTTGGTTTTCTGTTTATGTTTAGGTCTGTGTTTCACTGTTTTGGGTCACATTGTCTAATAATCCCTAAATTAATTGTTTTATTTGTAATCTTAAAGTGACTGTCACATGAAAATGATATCACTGTACACTTTTTTGTTGTCACAAAACTACACAGCATGTGTGATACTGTCCTCCCATTCTCTGATCTCCCTATAAATACACACCACTTCAGCCTTTCATCTCCACGAATGCTGGAAAATCCTCCAAAAAGAAAACTCATGGTCTCATTTTCCCAATAAGAGAAAGGAAGTATCATTAACCCTGGCTAGGCCTAGCCAGATATGGCTATCACCATGAGAAAAACTCACGCACCATCTTCGCTCTGTTTCAATATTGTGGTCCTGATCCTTTCCTCATTCGTGATCTTAAACGTCGTTGATGGTTTGCGCATACAGTTGCCGCCGAATGTAACCGTGACTGCCTTGCTAGGGTTCGGAGATTCAATCATCGATGCCGGGAACAACAATGATATCAACACGATCATCAAGTGCAACTTCAAGCCTTATGGCAAAGATTTCAATGGTGGAGTGCCTACAGGGAGATTCTGCAATGGAAGAATTCCTACTGATTTGCTAGGTACGTGCATGTATGTGATCTATCTGCCCCTCTTTATGCATAATTAATTTAATACTGCATATCGTGCTTGATCGGTGATTTGATTAGCCATATATATAGTCTACGTTTTGGTGTTGAATACATGTAGTTATGTTGGAAATTACATGGTGCATGGTTGATCAGTTTTGTAGACAATACTAGTATATAGTACTATAATGTAGTTGGTGTAACAATAGCTAGTCGTTGAGTCATAATAGATGCTGGGTATTACAGGGTACCGAAGGTAAAAGAGGAGTGAAATGTACGTCGAATATATTTTTGTCCTCTATTATTGCATTGAAACTCTTTTAACTCTTACTGTTGATGCATTATTGTTATGGGAAATTAGGGGGGGGGGGGGTAAACGGCTAATTTCAAAATATCACAAAAATGAAATTCGATCAGCATTTGCATCAGAATCTCTATAATTTTTTTTTTGTTTTTTACTTTTTATTATATATAATGTTATAATAAATTAGTCTATAAACATAAAGAATGTTACGATAATATGATATTTTTATCAAATTTTTTATCTTATATTATAACTTTTACATCTCAACACACATTTGAATATATTTTTTAAAATTTTTTTTAAAATTTTTTATCATATCATCCTTTTATGTTTTTCTACTTACATTTTATTTTTTCCTGTTTACAAATCTTTACTTCACATGATATAATGTAAGTGCTCTTATGAAATGGATATATATATATATATTGGGGATCGATTTGCTCATATGTCACGTCCATTTTCAAAATTAATATGCCAACACCCTGTGATTGATATGTGATTGATATGTGATTGAAATGAGTCAATGGCTGATTAATTTTGATTAATCTAGACTTCCCTTTTGATAAGCTAGCAAAAATGTACCTTTTCATATGCAGCAAAGCAAAGCAATGAAGGGTGTTTATTATTGAATTAATCTTCTTGACTTAGCCTGTATATCGTGCAAATTAGTCTTTTTTTAACTTAGACAAGATGAAATGACACATTAACTAAGTATTGCTACATTTAATATGAGGGGGATAAAGGTTGTTCACAGAGAATTAAATTTAATGAACTCAGATAGTTCAATTCCATTATGATCCGGATTTGAAAGAACAAGATATATATAATATTATCTTTATTTTTGTTTTTGGAATTAGACTCAGGAGACATGCTGGATGTCTTTATATAGATGAATCAGGAGATAGTTTTTAATATATCGATCAACACACGAGATAATACAATTTAACATATGATGGCTAGAGTGAAAAAAGTTCTTTAAATCAAAAATTAATTTTTGGAAAATAAAAATATAGACGAGTGTATTACCAAGGGGATTTTCTTATCTCTTGTCAGCATCACGTTTGCCATTTGGCATGATTGGTTATGATTCATTAATAAAAACGGGGCCTGTGAATTTATTTCTTCATCTGTTTGTAATTTTCAAATGTAGGGTTTTAGTAGTACACTCCATGTTCTATGATTCAGGAGTAATATAAATCGTTATACACTTAAAATTCTAACCTTTTAATTACGCGTACGGAACAATTTATGACAGATGGAGTATTCGAAGATGAACTCTATAAGGTTTTTAAGACAATAAATTCGTGTTATATGCAAGCAATATACTACTACTGTTTTTTGTTTTTGTTTTTTCCGACAATGGATTTTATTATCTTGCGTTATTGGGTAAACCACTGTAGTAAAACCTAGACATGAATGAAGGAAATTTTGTAGGTGAAAACCAAACCAGCCAATCACTGTTGAGAATCAATGGCATTGACTCACTGTCATTGAGGTCCCCTGTTCTAATTTATGATGCAAAGGCCCCAAACAGTTTGAGTTGTTTCTTTCAGTGGGATCAATAAGTGAGCTCCATCGTTGTCCTTCCCCCGCGAAAGTTGAAACACAATGTTATCTGGATTGATATTCCGAAAACAGTTTATTTCTTGTCCGTAGCAAGGATAATATTATGTATATTTCTCTTTTTTGCCGTGTTCAGACTTTATTCATGATCAAAGTATCTAAATTATTGTATCCGTAAATTTTCTATTTAAGTTTTTTTCAAATCTTAATATAAGCATGTAAAGACTTGTTCCACGAGGTGTACGGCTAAAATCTTCTTAAATCAACCAAGCAAACTGTCCACTTGTAATCATCCTCTGATAAGGATAGTTAAAGTTTGTACAGTGAAGATCTTGTGGAGCCCATCATATAATCTAAAATTTCTTAAAGCTAAAAGAGACTGGACCGTAGTCAACTTGACTTGATCAGAATTTTTACTAGGAGATGAAGAAGAAAGGGTTTTAATGTTTGGCGCCAATTCTTGTGTGTCGATTTAAAGCCAACAGCGATGGATTCTATAATTAATGGACCCACCTCAACCTTACACATTAGTTTCTTTTTTTCACTGAAACTTAACTTTGATAGCAGAATAGCATTGTATAGTTGAAACATGCAGCTATACATTTTGACATTGATCACATTAATTTGAGCAAATTAATCTTGATTTATTTCTGTAACATGAGATTACCTTTTTCAGCTGAAGCGCTAGGCTTGAAGGAGTATGTGCCGGCATATCTCGATCCAGCGGTGAAACCTGAAGAACTTTTAACAGGGGTGACTTTCGCCTCTGGGGCTACTGGATATGATCCCATGACTTCAAAGATCGCGGTATGTGATCTAATAAGTAGGCATGTAAATGTTTATTTTTTGGACCAATGGGATGCAAACAATACATTATGCTAACTAAGAATCACAAAATGCAGTCAGTAATCCCGCTGACGGACCAGTTGACGATGTTCACTGAGTACAAAGGAAAGCTGAAAGCATTGGTTGGAGAAGAAAGAACAAACTACATCATTGCGAACAGCTTAGCCTTGGTGGTCTGTGGCAGCGACGACATCGCGAACACCTACTTTGACACTCCGTTCAGAAGAGGAGAATATGATGTTGATTCCTACACTGATCTCATGTATAACTCTGCTTCTTCATTTGTCCAGGTAACAGTCATCTGTATATATGCTTTTTCAATTTGCATTCTCATTTCAAAACTTATGTATGCAGCCATCTTAGAAAATAGTTCTCTCTTGCTAATTATTGAGCTTTATGTATTACAGGAGTTATACAAGCTAGGAATAAGAAGGATAGGAGTATTCAGTGCACCACCAATAGGTTGCGTGCCATCACAGAGAACAATAGGCGGAGGACCTGTAAGAGAATGCGCTGAGAACTACAACCACGCTGCTAAGTTATTCAACTCAAAGTTGTCATCTGTACTTGACTCGCTCGGAAAAACGCTTCCAAATTCCAGGCTCGTTTACATCGACATCTACAACCCGTTGCTCGGTCTCATACAAAATCCAAGCAAATATGGTAATATATACTTGGATGCCTACCTTGCACATTGTTGCGTCTCCCTTTATTCTCAATCTAGGAAGAAACCAGCTACGAGTATTCTAACATACTTAACTATCCTGTGAAACAGGCTTTGAAGTAGCAGACAGAGGATGTTGCGGAACAGGTCTACTGGAAGTGGTGGTCTTATGTAACATGCTTGATAAGGTCTGCGATGACGATTCCAAGTACATATTCTGGGATAGCTATCATCCTACGGAGGCAGGATACAAGCTCATTATCGACATGATCGGACAAAAGTACATTGGTGCCCTAACTTAAGTTGCTCTCGTTATGTGTCATCACACCAAATATACTGCGACTTCTCAGTATTCCATTTAGGATGATCAGAAACAGAAGTTTCCTTTGTACCATTGGGACTGAAGATCATTGACGTTCCTTGATGAGATTGTAATTCTTTAAAGCTTAATGTGAAATATATGATGTACGCTTTATCTTGAACCATGAATTGCTTTCAACAGACGTTCCTTGAGCTCTTTTGTTCTCAACCACAAAACCAACTCATATTCCCTTCAATCAAAAAGCAATTCAGCGCAGTTCAAAATCAGAACTCATTGAGTAGGGTCGGTTGAATTCATACCACTTGTTTGGAAACTAGGGCTTTACAAACCATACCATAAACCTGAAGATTTTGAGACACCCGGAATGATACGCCATTCACATAGCTACATAAAAAAAACATAAGCTTTTTCGCTTTATGTCATCGCCATCACACATTAACCAAGCACAGAAATAAACTCCGTCAAAAGATGATAGTAGTCGATGAATCCTGATCTTGATTCTGGGAGAGATTTCACGGAGGTGTTGCGCAGAGAATATGTCGGAAACTAAGATGAAGTAATGGACTTTGCATATGAGCTCTTAACCTCGTGCCATAAGCAAAACAATGCATCACACATATCATCATCGCAACTGTCTAGACCAGCTCCTGATACAGCGGTGAGTGCTTTCAGCCACTCTGTGTGCATGCTTGAGAACTCCGATCTCCTTTCACTTGACCGGAAGCTTTCCCCTATTGTCTGTTTCATTGTCTGTCCTGCTCTTGAAGCGGCTTCAACTACTTTCTTGGGTATCCCAGCCATAGCCGCTACCTGCAGCCCATAGCTTTCAGGACATGCACCAGAGGCCAGCCGATAGAGGAACACCAAGTCGCTCTCAGAAGAGTTGGACCGCGGCACAAAGGCACATGCCATGTGTTGCAGATTAACATAAGGATGTGAACCAAATTCTTTCGTTAGAGGGTGATAATGTGTGGCAAATAGTAGTCGACAATGGACCTTCTCAACAAGATGGCGAAATACCTGCACAAGTATGATAGAAATGATCTTCGCATCCTCCCATAACATTCTCTAACATCACCTCCAGAACAAATTATAAACAAGGGAATCTGATTTTGAAACGTAAGTATCTTACAGCATATGCAATGGCATAGCCATCAAACGTGCTTGTGCCACGACCTAGTTCATCGAGAAGAACAAGAGAATCCTGTGTTGCGTTCTGAAGAACAGAAGCTGTTTCTGCACATTCTATGTAAAATGTACCTACAATATATTACTTTGCAGGTTAAGGTTGAGATTCAAGCTCAAAGCATCGTAACACTCCAGAAGGAACAAAAATAATAACCAATTCAAATAGAACTAAAAGATAAGCGAATAAAGTGTGCAGCAACAACTCACTTTCACCAGTCATGATCCGATCAGTTGCACCAAGCCTTGTGAATATAGTATCCACCAGTGACAAAGTACACGAAGTGCATGGCACATAACAGCCCAGCTGAAAAACCAGATATAAGGAAGCAAAATAAGAGTCAAGACTTGAACCAAACAGGACAGATAAATATTAAGTTAGAAACAGGTGAACCAAAAGGTTTTGCGGGAAACACCTTTATTTCTCAGAAGAAGCTTACCTGAGCTAGTATAACCGCAGTACATGCAGCTCTTAAAAGGGTTGATTTGCCTCCCATATTTGGTCCAGTCAAGAGCAAAGTACGTGGATGATGACCATCCTCAGCCTCCCCAAGTTTTATATCATTTGGGACCGGAATCCCTCCACCTTCTGCAACGGCAAATGGGTGCCATAAGCCCTTGAATTGGAGTGTGGGCCCTAAGCTCGCTTGGGAAGTAGACATTGCACTTGCGAGCGGCAAAATGTGAGGCCTTGACATGGGTGCGATGGATTCACAGGCAACTTTAGCAAAAGATCTTAGCACATCTATGCAGCTGATAGCGTATATGACTTGCAACCATTCACTAGCTCTTTCCACAAACAGCTCAATCAAAATACCTAGTGTCTCGGCATCTGATTCTGTTGCATCGTGATCCTGTGTCATAAACAATATGTTCAATTATTGAAATCAATATTAAGCATGGATACTGGCATATATAACAGAAACAGTAAACCTCCAAGTTCATGAAGCAGATTATAATTTGCCTGATGACTGATGAAAGGACTCCATAACCAGAATAATTATTAAATCAGCATCTACGAAGAATAATTTTAGAGACCAAAATAACTATGCAAGCACTCAAATGGGTCATGAAAATACAGAACTAGTTCTTTATCTGAAGCAACTTTTTCCCTCTATACAGTTGTTTTTGCTCTGCTATTGATTTTATTCTTTCTCTTTTAATTTGTTTATTTTTATTCTTATTTTTTGATTTTTACTTTTTGGCAAAAGAAATGAACAGAAATGATTTCTAGCCTTGCAACCTAATGGTTCTAGCTTTGCAGTTTGCAACCAATTAACAGTGGTTGTTGTTTCCCTTTGCCCTAAAGTTGAGTACATGGCTTGAGAGAATTCTTCTTTTTTTTTTTCTTTTTTGAAATTGGGATAAGATTTCATTAAAATAAAACAAATCTTACCGATAATAAGGACACAACACATGACCTTATAAATCGATGAACATGAACAAGAAATTGTTCCTAATCCGACTTCGTAAAGCTACGAGTTATACAAAATCTATTATTAACATTTCTAAATTAAGATCATCTATAAGATCAAATATTATAACTCACTGAGCATGCTAACCCAATTTTCATGGCTCTATTCATTGCCATGTCGGAAAGGAAATTGAGAGAATTCTACCTGATATTGGGGGAAATCACTATCAATCGTTGCCTCAAACTGAGTAAGAAACTTGCCAAGTCCAGAATCACCATCAAGTACCGGCAGGTCGACAACTTTTGACAGACAGGAAGCTAGTTGCTCATCTCTATTTAACAAGACCAAAAGATTCAATGCAACCCTTAAGCCTTTAACGAGAGACCCAAAAGCATGCACCTGTACAACATAAACAAGTTGGAATATCGCATCTTCATCAACAAGGATTAGGACCATTAGGCACAACTTTTTTAGCCATTCATGATTTTTTATACAAACAAGAAAGATATAAGACGATGTTCAGGGAATATGTGCAACTTCATCAGCAAGACAAACTGTATGTGACAATGAAGAAAGGTCTCCTTTAGTTCTGGCAAAGAATGGATGCAACCAGATACTGGGCATTGCTAATCAGGCAAGTAATGGTATAACCGGCTAGGTTTCTTCATCTTGATTCTTGGCAATGCTACGAAGACATAAAAAACCCAGCAACGATCAAAATCAACAAATTAAAACTTCATTTACTTTATATCGGGTTGAATAATCTGTAGTTGCCAGTAACATGGCCAAAAAAAAATAAAAATGAAACAACTATTGCAAAATACTTTGAAAAGGTTACAAATCTGAGAACATACTAGAAATCTCTTTCTCATTACAGTTTCAAGCACGAATATTCTCAATCTTATCCAACAAACCACATGAATGTTTAATTAGAGCAAAATGGCATGCTGAGCTAGCTGACTGCCCCTTTATGGCCACAAGCAGAGCAACCCTATAGTGGATTTGCAAGGAATGAATTGTTTTGCCAAAATTACTGAGTATGCCAGGTATCACTGTACTCACCCTTCTTTTCAGGACTTTCTTTCCCAAAACAGGCAAAAGAAGCGTAGCTGCTGATTGCACAGCAGCTTTCACCCGGCCAAGCAATCTTTCCAAGTCCTGAACTTTGCGAAGTTGTTGACCCACAAGTATCATCATCTCCCCGGTCATCACTAAAGCCTCCACAATATTGAGCCTTGAATTGATTTCTTCAACATTTTTTAGGGGATGACAAATCCAGTTTTTCAACAGCCGTTTGCCAGAGGATGTTACACACCTATCGAGATATTTGTAAAGAGTACCTGGAACAAAAGCATGAAAAAGAAAATTAAGAAACTTTTATTTGAAGGCTGTTAGCTTCACCATTGAAGAAAGGATTACCTGCTGGACCGCCATCAACACTATTACCAAAAATTTCAAGATTGGCCATTGTCTGTCCGTCCATTCTTAAGCAACCCCTATATACTTGATATGGTAAGATGTCTCCATTGCGTAGGACATCATCCAGCTATACACCATGGAAAAGTTGTTGATCAGGTTGAGGTCCAGATACAGAACATAAAAGAGAGGGGAGAAGCAAGTGTACCATCAGCCTAGATAACTGATCGATAAGACCACCCAAAGCACATAAAGTGACCTCATGATTCGTTACACCATGGATAAGATGATTCTCCATGTTGGGAAACCCTTTGAAGTATCTATTTGATTGTATCATACTCTTTATTTCTTCAGAGTCTAGAAACCTATTAACTGTTGGCACTGGAGTCAACTGCATTCCAGTAGTTCCTGCAGTATTGATGTAACAAGGTCAGAAAGAAGATGTATCAGCATGAGACCTTGGAGGTAGCCTCCCGATGAAGAAATATAGACAGATGTTAAACAACAAATTCAAAAAATAAAGCACTCATGTAACTCATCTGCAAAAAAGACTACGCAAAAGGAATAGAAATTAGAACTACCATTTCTTGTCACCTAAACGATAAAAATAACTCATTTCATGTATGAACATGTACATACATATATCTACAGTACACATATTCTCCGTATACATATATGTGTATGCAAATAATAGCCTTTTGATGTATGTATGGACTTGCAGACACTTTAGGAAATACCCTGTTAACCCAACACATACTTTTTTATCAAAATGGAAACCCACATATCCAATTTAGTTCTAGATTCATGTTGAGCATTACATAGACATCAAAATTTCATGTTGGAATTAGCACTTCATCTAGAATGGCCCCATTGATATTATCTGTCCATCTTCTATGAAGGATTTGCACCATCCGGCTCTCAGGTGGATACGCTTCTAAGGATTTGGGTGAAAAGAGAAGATGAGCACAAAAGAAGAAACATCAAAACAGAAATGGTAGTGCAGATAACCTGTCAATGAATATTTCTTGAGCGCTTTCTGTGCTTCCCTGGACAAACCTGCACACATATTAAATGCAACATAAAATAAATGTATTGCTTGTTTGACTGTAGCACAGCGAAAACTATGATAAACCATGGAAAGGTGCACTTGCCTCTACTTTCATAAATTATTTCCTTGGGTGATACCTGACCAATCACGGAATGAAATACACTTAGCAGACATATACTATATTTCATGAAATAAAAGCAAAGGCTTAAGTTTTATGAAATAGAGGATCAACCTGCATCAACAGGGTTCCCAAAGCAGCATAAGAGGTATCGTCAGTTACAGAACCAATCCACACTTTCAGTGCAGCACAATCAACAAAAGCAAATCCAAATATTATGGAACCATTATCTAAACCGCATGATCCCTGCAAAAAAACACAAGTACAATGCAAATAGAGTAACCATCTACACAACTACTACAAGAAAGCAAACTATTACACAAGTATCAGGACCACTGTTGCCAGAAGGTGTACAGCCAAACCTCTTTTACTGCCAGAAGGTGTACAGCATCAGGACCAATGTTGCTATCTGTTGTGGACGAAGTACATACATTAACCAGCTTTCTTCGGATAACCTGAGATACAGTGCTAAATAGTCATCCCAACGCTTCATCCAATTTTAAAAAACTCTTGATACATTTTGATGCAATAACACAAAGACTTTGCATTAAACCACGAATTTCCGAATAACCAGAGAGACAGAGATCCTGAGAGCTATTTTAGCACATAAAGTCAGCACTAAAGTTTCGATTTTTCAAGTTTTTGCAGCTTTACAGGCCGACATTGATCTTTGGAAGATTGATATAATTATTACAAGTCACCAGGCATGTTTAATCGAGTCCCCAGAGCCTAGAGTTCTTACAGAGTTGGCACCTCTTGCTTTAGCTTCTTCAGATGTCTCCAGTTGCTCTATACGCCCGACTTTATACCTTTGATTGAAACAACATCAGAAAGAGACAGCATTTGTTATGCACTATATACAAAGTTTCAAAAAATAAAACTTACTGATGCTAATAGCAGCAACATAAGTAAGGAATTTCTCTTTTTATAAAACTAATAAACGTTTTAACTTCTCTAGTTATCCACTTGGAAAGTTACAAGGTTCACTTGAGAGCGGCTCAACGATTATTAATTCTGGTAGAAGCAACTCAAGATATGAACTCCAAGGACAAAGAACTCCAAGGTCCAAAAAAAAAAAACATACGTTGTCATGCCAAAATTGAAGATGTACCAATGATGCCTATAAATAAAAGTGAAATCAAAGAGAAGATAAACAAACCAAAACCAAGACTTTTATCCCGTTAAATGTGGTTGGCTTTATAGTGAGATCAAAATAAACTTTAAATTCTCTTACCCTCTAGCAACCAACTTCTGAACAGCATCATCAATTCCGCTCTCAGAAATGCCAACCTATACACACAAAAAATAAATAAAAAAGATTTATCATTGCCTGATGATGGCAGTTAACTTTTCAAATTGAAATTAAGAAAACATGTTAGACCTATTACGTGACAACATAAAAGTAGAGAGCAAATTGAACAATAAGGCAAAACCAACACCTGTCGGCATTTCCCAACACCACTATATGTCATTTTCCAATCAAGCTCCTTGTGCCCAATTTCAGCATCTAATTCATAAAGTTCATAGAACTTACCCTGCATCAAGAAAAAATTACTCACTAAAGAATTAACCAGAAAAAACAATAATATCTGTTGACATCAAAAAAAGGTTAAGAGCGAAGTATAAACTAACCACTTTGAAGAAGAGAATAACATCCATATATTGGCATTTTACACTCCAGTATTGCTTCTGTGATGCTGACATTTTCTTTAAGGCATCAGGTGGTATATAGAGTGTCCTTTTATTGTAAAGAGCATCATCAGGTCTCCGCCCATTAGCATCCTTGATTCTAAAAGGATTCAGCCAATCAAACTTGCTATCTGTTTCAGAATCTACCTCCCTGCCCTTCGTTCCATCCTTAAAATCCCGAAGAAATCTCACCCTCTTAACAGCATTTTTCGTGGTTAAATCACACACATCATCAACTTTGCTACCATCATCTCTGACTCGTTTCAGTCTGGGGACCAATGGTTTCTCGACTGGAGTGTCTGGCCCCAGTATATCCAGTATTTCTATATCCTCGGAATATTGTTGACTGGCTGCAACATTCCGAGCCGGAATAATGATTTCCTTGGAATTTTTTGAAGCTCCGAGTCCCACAAGATGATCATCTTTACAGTCATTTAACTTATTAGACAATGAGCAAATGATTGAGGAAGCACCATTCACCTGATTCCTGATGATATTTTTAAGACAATATTAGAAACAAACATAAAAGGTAGTGAACAGGTCATGTCATTTTATCCATTTCAAGTGACACCTGGTAAAACAATATCTATACTGGCAGAACCTATCATACTGATCAAATAGCTAGTTGGATTCATAGGGTAAAGTTCCACTCCAAGTTCTACTCGACCAATTAACACGGAAATGCTAGTTATCAGTCTCCAGTTGATTCACATCCCATGAAAGCATCATGTGGAATCAAAATGCGGCTTTAGAACTCATTGGCATCCATCCTCATGTTTGCCAGGATACAACAATAACAACAATCCAGATGCTTCCATCATGAGGATTACCACGAATAATCTTAAACAAGTACCACCATCAACAAAATACATCAATCCAAATATAATGTAAACTCTGAAATCATGAATAATCTTCGGGACTGTACAGTTCATGAAACATAAGTTCAACACAATAGCGACCAAATCCATTCCCATGAAGAAACCCTAGAAAATCGCTGAAAGTCAGAAGCGGTAAAAAAAATTAGAAGCATCTTTCACCTATCCCTCTCATCAGTCTTCTTGAACTTGAGCATAATACTAGAAAACAACGACGACGACGTCGTCTTCCCGCTCTCCCCCGGCGTCCTCTCATCCGTAGGCGTAGACGACAAGATCCGACGAGGTGTCTTTTCCGGCGGAGTATCGATTCCCAAAATCTCCGTCACAGTAGCGCCGCTGTAACTAGGGTTACCCCAACCCGCGGCATCGTCGATGGCGAGGCTTTTCCTCAAATCCAAATCGCCGATGCGTCCCAATGCGCCGCCGTTGAGGGGAGCGGCAGGGCCGGAGGGAGGAGCTCTGGCGGAAACGGCGGTGGAATTCGCCGGCGAGGGTTTGTTGAAGAATGAGAGAATTGATCTCTGCTTCTGCATTTTTTTGGAGCGGTGAAGAGAGAAAGTGGGGAACGAAAGGGTTTATGATGTGGAAGTATCCGTCTAGTGAGGGATTTGGCGCCATGTTTTTGTCACAAGCTTTTCAATGAAATTTCATTTGCTTCTTTTGAATTGTGAATTGTGGTGATTTACAGATTAAGATGAATGAATGATGTTGGTAATGGAATCTTTATTGCAGATTCTTAACATCGACATACTTATCAAATAATCGGACATGAATTTTTGTTTGAATAAACAAGTTCTAAACCTAATTTAAATATAATAATAATATTTTAAAAAATTTAAGTAATTACTTGTAAATTTAATTTTAAATATTTTATAAATTTTATTGTTATTTATGTCATTTTCTCGACATAATTTATTTTTGAAAATCCATTGTTTCAAGTTGTAATGTTAGAGTTTTTGTAAGTTTCACGTATATCTTTATCTATTGTATAATTTATTTTATTGAAGATACATCATAGAAGATTGATAACTTGAATTATCTCTTATAGTAAGTGAATATTGTTGGGTTATGAAGAATCATTGGTATTAATTAGTTATAATGAAATTGATTATGTCTTTTAACATAACTAACTAAACTTGAAGTCAAACTTTGATATCAAAAACCTAAATGAAACATTATATATATAATAGATTTCTTTAAACATGTACATTAAGCGTTTCTAAATAGATTTACGATTTTCATATTTGTCAGGTAATCAAACATGATATCACAATCATCAATGGTTTGTTGTTAATTTGGGGCTTTTATTTTCTCCTAATTGATATTGAAGATGGAAAATTGTGACATCGCGCCGTGTCTGCTATTCTCCCTTTGGTGTTAGGGAGCTTTTGCCCTTTGCACCAGCGTGCTAGTCGAAGGATGGATCAGATATGCCTCTAGCACACCCTCTCTCATCCATGTTATGCTTGAGATCAACTCCATCTTCGATTTAAACTGAATTCATAACCCAAAGGTCTTTACAATCATATCCATCGGCATACAGCAAACATATTGAGAAAATATTTCCTGCGCCTTCTAGCTAGCTAGACTAGTCATAAGTCCTGGGTTAGTACAAAAATTGGATTCCTATACGCTGAAGGAATGCAGTTCTCAATCGCCTAGTTTCTTTGAAGGACAAGCGAACCTCATCGAAAACGATCTTGAGAGGCAATCCGGCTCGTCCCATACAAACCCGTGATCGAAATTCTGCGAGTATGTATTGGCGTTATAACAAGGAGCATCAGCAGTGGATCCAAAACCCTTCTTCTTGTCCTTCTTCAGTCTTTTCCATATCATCCTCTTCCACACAGTTGCAGTCTCGTGGCTCGACGACCCGTAGTTTATTAACTTCACGGCCTCTGCGTGGTTGATGCCGCAAGATTTGCCAAATCGGAGAGTCTCAGGGTTACAAGAACAACACATGGTCCTCAACTCCATGTTCCGCTGTATTCTCAAAGAAAGAAAGATCTGAGGTTGTTCGGAAGCTGATGATCCTAGACGACAAATGCGTATCTCTCAGGATCGGAGAGAATACCCGCGTAGAGGAGTAATGTTTTTGTGTGCAGATGTGCTAGATCATTGATCGGGCAATGAAAGTCAGATCAGCGAGGGGCACATGAAAAATGCGGCTGAGATATTCATATATATAGGAGACGTGCTACCAGGCACGCAAAAAAAAAAAAATCTGATGCTATTGTGTAGTTCATTCAATACACGGCTTCAAAAAATTGGGACAGGCAACCACTGTAGAGTTTGTTGCGGTGCAATTTGCTGAGGGGAATCATCTATCTTTGACCAACATAGTTGAGTTAGCACTTGGCAGTCACATCTCACTAGATTCTAGCTAAATCTATGAGCAAAATTACATACCTTGCTTAAATTTTCAGCTTACTACTAGTATTTAATTAGCGCGTCAGAAACTAAAGTTATGTAGCGTGGAACTAGAGAAGCTTATTTGGAATCCGAAAGTCAAACAATCAATAGTGATCCAAACTATCATGCTGGTGCTTACTCACATCAAAGAGACGGAGGAGGTTGATTTATAATAATGAGTAAAAGCATCCCCAATGCACTTGCTAAATGGATTGTCATACTTGAAATATGACAACTTTGGTTATTTGTTTCAGTCTTCTTCTTTTTTCAAGCTAAATTTTATGATTGTTAAAACAATTGCAATATTTGAGATTTGGTTATATCTATTTTTATCATGGCACCAAATTTGGTATGTTTGACAAAAGGAATCAAAAAGTGAGAGGAGAAGTATAAGAGAAAGGGCCAATGCTAAAATATGACACAACATTATTGGAACAATATTGTCAAATTTTAACAATTTTGCACTATTCATAGCCAAATTATGGAGTTGTTCTCGCTAAATATAAATAGCACCATTGGGAGATGCTCGAATTTGCAAAACTTCATAGATATGTTTTAAATGTTAGATGTAATTTGTAAACGTACTACCGACATAATAGCAGATCCACGCATGTTGGACTAACCATTACATATGCTTCACGTTATTCGGTTATCGGTCCACGTTTTATGTCCCAATGGGGATTCATGTGAAAGAGAATGTTAGATATGCATTAATAGGACCTATTATTATTGGTTCGAATTTTTGATATAATTGATTACTCGACATTAAATGTATACTAAACTACTATAACCAAGACTATACCAAAAACATCATATTTATGTGTTACAGCGAGACTCAACAAATCCATTGATGATATTGGCCGAAAGGAGTATATTAATTTAACATACTAATCCGCGCAATTATCTCTTCGATAGTTTGTTTATTGTGTGAACATATATATGAGTATCTATGTCTATGTCCGGTGCCAAGCACAGGGGAAAACAGGACATTGCATAGGCTAGCTTAGAAAAAGTTGTTATCTTGCAGAACGCGACAAAAATGTTAGCTCAGGTCCCATTAATTATCCAAAAATACACAAATACGATCTTTGTTAGTCCGATGGGTCAAGAAGCTTATCATTTTGAATTCATTTTCGTGGTAGCTTTGCCACGTTCAAAGATTGATTAAGCGCAACACGGATTATTCGTTCATTAATAATTATATGTCAACACGGAGTAACTGACACTTGCTTCATGTCAAAGGATTAGAACCGTGTTACACTTAAAAAGCGTTATTGTGTAGTCAAACTGTTATGAAAATAGTCATACAGAAAAACCCAATCAACTTCGATTTTCGCATATGATTGCGCACTTTTTGGTATTATTTCCATGACTT
Source organism: Drosera capensis (assembly GCA_001925005.1). Classification (NCBI taxonomy): domain Eukaryota; kingdom Viridiplantae; phylum Streptophyta; class Magnoliopsida; order Caryophyllales; family Droseraceae; genus Drosera; species Drosera capensis. Next base: position 180,739 of record LIEC01010786.1, on the reverse strand, counting down.
ATGTAAGTACTTACGTGACTTTTATTCCATATCGTGTGGACAGTTGATGTCGGTAAGTATGTCACGGGGAAAAAAGATAGAAGTTCACTAATCCAGTCGAAAAATATCTCTTGTTCATTTGCCATATAAAACAGAAGCAGTTCAAGAATCAGATGGCCACTGAACGAGATAAAAGTATCGCGAACCTTTATATGTTCTTATCAAATGGAGTTACATGACAACTGGGAAACACGCGTAACTATGACTTTACATCGAGTACGTATTCCCATCCATTGCCTTTTTTGTGTTGTGCACCGGCCATGTCTAGATTTGGGCCACCATTGTTTGGACAATAATGTACGGTAAATTCAGCCCAGAGAAGATTGATAAATCCAGATTCCGTTGTACTGTAAGATTTAAAAAGAAAAAAGAAAAAGAAGAAAAACACTGGCCCAGCCCACTAGGCCTGGATAAAAGGACACAAAAGCCATACTAGTAGTAATAACTTTAAACCCAATAGAAACTAGCCCAAGTCCAGCCCATTTAGGATGAAGACCACAACCACAATGCTAATCAGTACGGTCAATGAGCCGTAAGAGTTGACTCCTATATTATATTATATTCAGTATAATCATTTTAAAATATATTCAATATATTATATTTAATAATTTTTATATAAAAAAAATCATCATTTATTATATTACATTTACTACATCCTTCCTCTTCCTCTCTTTTAAACTTCAGTTACAATTCACTATCATTAAAAAAAAAAATTTTTAATCAAATCAAAACATTAATCAATTCACTATCATGTTATGTTATATTGAACATATCATTCTATTCGAACCATTTTAAAATATAATCAATATATTATATTTAATAATTTATATATATAAAAAATCAAAACAAATCATCATTTGTTACATTATACTCGTTACCTTATTTCTCCTTACTTATTATCTCTTTAAACTTCACTTACAATTCACTATCACTAAAAAAATATTCTTTTTTAATCAAATCTTATAAAAATTTAATACACACATAAATCCGTATGTCGGGTCTAACTACTTGTTATATTATAAGACGAAGGGAGTATTTTTTAGTCTAATAGATCAAAGATTTGACATCATAGGAATATTTTCTTGCCTATTCATGACTAACGATCTTTTTCATATGTTCAAATGTTTTGATTTTTCCTTTACATCAACGGTTGATGAAAGTGATAGTAAACGCAATCTCATTATCAAGATCTAGCAATGGATTCAATAAGATTTGCTCAATACTTCTAAGTTTAGTGTTCATCCGTTCAAGACGGTTGTGAGACTTTGAGGGATGGTCATTGAAGCAAGAGAACGAAAGTTAGTTGGATCTAATTTTATTGCTAGGTGTTAAAAGGAGTAAAAGAATGCAACTAGTGTTAGAAAAACTTCTCTTGTAGGACTAATTCTCAAGATTTTAATACCTCGATTATTGTAGCATTGCGTAACGTGAGTAATTAAATAATCCCAATACCTAAGTGTAAAACAGAACAAATATTTCTGTTAGTACTTTAGTATGTATGAAGAGGTTAAAGTTTAGAACCTTGAGATGACATATCGATGGGATCCACTGTTCATGTGCATAAGTTGACTGCTTAATTTTGACGAATCAATTTGCAACTTTCTCGCTTTAAAAACGCAAAATATAGGTTTCTAGAAACTCATTATGCAAGATTTGAATCAACTTCGAACTCCGTCCTATCGTCATCATGTAAAGCAAAAGAAACTCATAAACTCTGAATTTTTTAAAGTGAGCAGAAGTCGATGTGATGGTGCAAATTATATATGGAGCTAAAACGTCTCACATATCCGCCAAAACACAGTGATGCAACTCTTTGTCGTTGATCATTAGTCGATTTGTCGAATTAATTGATCGATTGGGCCGATTTTCTCGATCCAGGGAAGAACCAGATTACTGTAAACGAGTATGGGCAATGCCCGCAATGGCACCATGACATGAACAAGCACGGTAAAACAAGGGGAATATGAAATACCCATACACAAGATTAAATATATCTTACCATTAGCATCAATTGAAAGAATGATTGTTTATCAGGAATTCAATCATCTTGATCAATGTCATGGTTTAGAACGTACATATATTTCTTTGCTTGGAGCAGCGGGTTTTTGACACGGGACAATTAATCTCAGATGTAGGTCCAAAGTTATATTCTAAGTCAATGTAACATTTGTGCCCATTACGGCTTCCGAGCCTATATGCCCGGAATTTCAACGCCATAGGTACTTTTATTTTTTGATATTTTTCAGAGCTCGATTCATAAGTGAATGCAACATTGGTTACTTCTCTTCAGTGATACACTCCTGGTTAGAAACAAAACGATTGGCACACCTGGTTAGGTACATAAGCGCTCTTCTGCTAAACTAAAACAACTTGAAAAATAATTCAAATCATATAAGCATGATGAGATCTGATGGAATAATGAACTTTCAGAAACCACCCCAAAATGTATCATTAATAAGCAGGAAACATGATGTCAAACAAGCAACAAAAAGATTACAAAGACGACAATCCAGAGCTCTTTCTGGTTTGAAGTTGCGATTATGAACATCAAACAGGTAGTAGAGAAGCACGCAAGTAGATATGTATAGTTGACATCGGGTTCGAGATCATCATCGATCAATAGAGCCTCCTGCAGATGGTCATTCCGTCGCCCAGAGGGATGTGAGAGACCTCGATACGAGTATCGGCGGCTATGTCTTTGTTGAACTGGATCGTGTGGCTCCAGTCCGGCCTCCTTAGCTCAGGGAAGACCTTGGACACGTCCGACAAGATCACCGTGCCTCCCCACAGCGTGTTGTCGTACACGATTATGCCTCCAACCTTCACCAGCTTGATTAGCCTCTCGTGGTAGTTGCCTGAGTTGGACTTGTCTGCGTCCACGAATGCAAAGTCGAATGCTCCCTCGTTCGCCGGCTGCACGTTATATCGATAAAGACCGTCAGATACATATACACGGATCAACCTTCGTACATAACACATTATGTAACATAATATATGTGAAAAGTTCACGAACTGTTGTTTCCAAAGTTCAATCATCATTTCGGTGATCATGGCCCAAATCTTGATGATTTGATTGTTTTGAGCGTTTAGTTATGAGGGCTCTACCGTAAAGTCAAGGCGGTATCAACTGCACTATTTATCCCAAGTTATGGGTTACTTACATCTTCGAGGAGGTTGTCAAGAATGGGAAGAGCAGGGGATTCGATGAACTCGATCTTGTGCTCCACTCCAGACTTCTTGATAGATGGCAACCCGATCTCATACGCCTTACGGTCAATGTCGATCCCGATTACCTTTCCATCTTCAGGAAGAGTGAGAGCAGTTGCAAGGAGAGAGTAGCCGGTAAAAACACCAACTTCAATAGTCTTCTTAGCGTTCACAAGCTTCATCAGCAGGCTTAGGAACTGCCCTCCATCGGGCGCTGTCCCATAAAACGCCCTGAACATCGACAAATCCGTTAGATCATGAATTTCCTCCAAGCAATTAGAAAAATAATGAAGATTTGTTGGAGCAAGTCGATTCATTACAAGGGATGGCTGGAGGAAGCAGCCCTGAGCTCCTTCAGGATCTCCGGTTCGCGAGGATAAACACTAGTGTTCAACACATACTGCATTCATGAACAAAAAAAACCAATGATGACGACGAAAACAAGACAATATCAAAGGAGATTAGATGCAAGGGAAATCGCGAAACTTTACTTGGTAGAGTTCGTCGCTCTGCAAAAGGCCGTGGGGCTGATAGATCTTCTTGCCATTCTCCATTGCTAGTAACTTGTTATTGATCACTTGAGATCGAATAGTTGAGGAGGAAAATGAAGAGCTGCTCGTGTTAGTCTCAAGAGAGCAGTTGTGTTTGTGTGAAAGAAAGCTGATGAGTTTGGCAATTTATAGTCAGGGCAAGCCAATCGTATGGCTACTTGGTCAATGGTCAATTAGCCCGCCACACAGACAGTTGACTTTACCAAATATTTTCGAGAATAGGAGTTTTCCACATATTTAGTACCGAAAATGAAGGCTCAACGATATTAAAATGAGAGTTTTGGCATAGACTAATTTAATTTCTGTTTCACTTTCTTTAACACAACTACACAAGCTTCACGTCGTTTTACAGCAATGAAATGAAAAAAAGAAAAGAAAAGAAAATCACCGTGAATCGAGCACTGCATTCACATTCCTTGTGAACTCTTCTGGTTTTAGCTGTAGTAAAACGAACTAATTTTTCTGTGTCAATAATCTCCTCCATTCATATGTTATTTATCCCTAAAACCTCACCATATTTCGGTTTAAGATAGATTAACATCATTTTTCAGGTTCTTCTTGCAACTAGATTTTAATTAATTGGAGAAAATATCAACCATTGCTGTCATCCCAGTTTGTCAGTCTGCATTGACTGAGAGAGCTAGTTCTCCCCCAGGAATCAGCATCTTCCCCCACCATTGCTGACTGACCAACTTTTCTAGATAGTACAGTTTCCTCGAAGGAATGGTATGTTAATTAGGGTGGTTACCAAATCCAACCGTTCATCTTCATGCAACATGTATATTTAGAAGCTTTATTCACACATAATCGCAATTTGATTTTTGATCACATATCAAAAAACCGAAATCAAAAGTTAACTTCAGAAAACAAAATCCGTGTTATGTTAAAACGGTTTAGTCATTCCGCGATACGAACCAAAACCACCTAAAATCTAGATACAGATTAGAAGTCAACTATTGCAATTCATTTTTCGTTAGAATAAAAAAAAATGTTGCACTTTCTAACTACTATATCTTAGTATTGTCTTCCGGTTGGTTACTTTACAAAACAAAGAGACACGAGGACATCCTAGTATGGAGTTTTAAATCCTTCCCGTATACTTTGAGAAAGTTGGTTGCGCAAAGATTGATCTAACTTGGGTTTTTTCTAATTAGCTTCATTTGTCACCGTCCAACTCCAAAAAAATATTGACATCATTTCTCAAACCAATAATTTTCTGATCTTAAGCCGTTCAAGTTAATAGTAAAAAGGTGAAGAGCATCAATTGGGAAAGTCATCAATACCAAAGGTGAAAGAAATATAACACACTGACCTTGACCTTTTCAAGTGCGGCCCATAAAAGTTGTTGACTTAGACAAACCCATATTCTTCGTCGATAACATATTTTCGCCCCGAGTATCTGAAGCAGTAAGCACAGGAAACATAGGTAACAGTAAGTGAGGTAGGAAACAAATATTTTAACTGGTATCTTTTAGGTGAATAACAAGCATTCAGAACTAAGCAACTTATCATTCAACAACTCGAGTAAAAAGTTCTTTTCTACTGCAAGAAATCGACTGCATGCTGATTCCTATGATTTATGAGGACGTATTTCTTCTTCATGTCGTGCCTCGATGAACCCTGGTCAACTATGACGAGAAGAAGCAAAAAAGATACAGGGCTTGGGCACCATTTAGTTGTGAATCTCAAGCAAGGAAAAAGAAAGAAGACTGAAGAGATCAATATACAGGTCTTCGAAGTTCAGATCCTTCCACTGTGATCATCATCTCATAAATTTTCTACTGAAAATGATCACATGATCTTGTAAAGGCACTAAGAGAGATGAAGATACGGATTACTGTCATAGCAAACAGAGAATCAATCTAGGATTATCTACTAACAAATACACCAAAACAACATTACTAGATTCATCATTAGCTTCCCAGAGAGCATCGGATTCCCCTCCTCCTGGATTTGGAGCATCATTTACCTCAAACAACCAACACATTGGTCTTTTCGGGACTTCGTTTCCTGACATGGCAAAATCTTAACGAACGGAGATGTACATCCCTCACATTGCCCTCGAATGCCAGTCTCAAAACTATTGTCGATGATCAAATAACCCTCTTAAAGGTCAAAACTCAGTGGAAGATATCGATTACTTTCGTATCTAACAAACAATGAATCCACGATTAGCTAGTACTAACCATTAAGCCAAAAAGCTCTTATAAGATACATCATTAGTTTCCCAAATAGCATCTGATCCCCCTCCCATTGTGATCAGAACATCGTTAACCTCAACCGGAAAGGAATGTAAATCCTAAACTTCTCATAACATTAAACCAACGAATTGGGCTATTCCAAACTTCAATCCCAAACCGCTTGCATTGAAAAAGGTACGAATAATCACCCAGTAACGGGGATGTAGAACTCCCTTGTTGAATTTACCACGTCAAGATAACAACACATCTCGCTCATACCAGTCTCAAGACTAGTTCTAATTAGCTGCACATTCTCCAGACTCTCTTCCCATATGACCATAATACCAAAGATATTGAAATAGGATAAAAACATAGATCACCTCCACACAACTTTTCGGGGTTAAATGGATCCCCCGAAAACTCAAGGAAGCGATGAGAAGCGTAGTTGTGGAGTTGATAAGGATGTGCATCAGCATGGGTTTGTCATCTTCAAAAGAAAAAAAAAAGGCATTGTGATAATCATGCTTTTAATGCCCTGCACATTCCTCCCAACAAACACGAACTAAGCTTGGAGGAAAAGATTTGTTTTGCTACATAGTGAAAACTCATTCCTCGAAACCGGATGAGTCATATGAATCATAGCATTCCATATTTCACCGCCGGATCGGCACCTTCAGAACAAAATACTTTTATCATGAGATAATGCTGAGCACATCAAAGACCAACAAATAAAACGATCACGGCGTCTAAAAATGGGAAGAAACTAGCAATAGTCGCATTCTTATCGTCTTCGAAATTTGATCAATGCTAAATTGATCTATGTGATCTGGTGAAATATCTACTATTTCAATCAAACTGCGAACCCCTAAGCTGCGTGCATAAACAATTGTCCGTAACATTCCTACTCAGACATAAGTGAAACACAACTGTACTTGACGCACAAAAGGAAAAAAAAAATAAAAATAAAAATGGCGTGAAGAGAAGGCATACCGTTGGAGGAATCAGTTCTTTGGATATGATACTGTGGGGGCAAAGCTCTCTTTAACTTATCAGGCTTCTTGTGCTGGCAAATTGGATAACCGCCTCCATGTTGATCTTACCTCATCATAATCAACCCCAAAGCAATCACATGGAAAAGCAATCCTTTTCCACGTGAAATCAAACTCAATACCCTTTCCCTTTGCCAGCTCTCATTCCCTTGCTTGCTTGCCTTTTCTCCCAATAAACACCTACACCACCAATTCTGCAGAAACATAACAGCAGAGACTCAAAGAGAGCCTTATGTGCCATCCAGAATTCCCAGAGTTATGGTATCCGAGGCCGGTGAGACGGCCTCAACATCAATCAGTGACAACAGCTCCAGCTACTACAGCAAGAACAACAGAACGTAATCCAGCGCCTGGGTACGGTTTGGGTGGAGGAACGTCCAGGAATTGTGTTTGCTCGCCAACGAGGCATCCGGGTTCGTTTCGTTGCAGGCATCATCGCGATGGATATGTCTGGGGAGGAAGCAGACCCTGGATGGCATGCCCGGTAACATGACAAGGAGAGCAAAAGCGTTAAGGTCTCTGCTTGTTCTTCAGCTTCTGTCAAGGAATGTCAAGTTGTATGGTAAATAAGTGAATGACATATGATGTTCTCTAGTATCTCTTTATGATCTTGTATTCCCCTGGGCAAGCATTACTCAAGCTATAACGTAAAAAAAAAAAACCCATGAATGGAACATATTCAACGATCAAGCAACCAACGTCGTGCAACAAGGAGAAAGAGCAGGCAAATGAAATCAACTCCAGGTTTGCCAACTTATGGATCTTTTGGTTAATTTGATTTCACACACGTTTGCAGGATACTTGCCAGTTACCTGTTTAGATGTAAGAGGTCAGCTTGCCACACAGATGAATCACAACTACTAATCCGCGAAGCAAGGAGGTCGATTTAAGATTGCATAATGGCTTTGAATAGAAAGTGTATTGAACACGATTGATGCTTCTAGGAGCAAATTCATCATAACGACCACTTAATATCACACGATCGGAAATGCATTGAGTCCGCCACGATCTTCTATTACTAAACATAACTAACTTTGGTCTTAGAAGTAGAACCGCTTAAGCTTCACATTCCACAAAGCATTACACTATGAGCATCGAATTCTGAACATAAACCAGTGCCTACCGCTATCTTTCATAAGACGGTACTCTAATTTCAAACAATACACGACAATCAAAATCAGAAGATAAATCTGATCGTACGATTTATATTAGAACACAACATTCGAGCAAGCATAGCAATATCAGTTCCAATTACTCACCATCACAGTTCAGATTGGCAAGGTCGAGAAACCGAAAATCGAAGATCGTCATACAAATACGAGAGAGAGAGAGAGAGATCAGTTCATTCCCTAACAAGATCAAGTTCGCGTCGTTAGTCTTCTCTTCTCCTCTGATATTCTCATCTCCCACGATCGGTCCAAAATGAGATACAATTCACGCCTCCATTTTTCGCATCTCGTGAACAGACCAGAGAGAAAATCAATGACGGAGAACGGCAACTGTGTAACGACACAGAATGCGTGCTCGCGAAACCCTAATTTTTCGAGATTGTGCGATGCCGACGGCGGGCGTTTGCAACTGGCAACACAGGACAGTCTTGGAGAGACCGTATGGTGCAGAGGAGAGTCTCAGTCGCGTGGGTTAAACGCAGCACGCCGTCCGAATACGATCATTTCACTGCTTAATTGTTTTAATATTTCCAGTCACATATAAGTTCATCGACTAACATTAACTACTTAGAACAAGATTGTGTACGTTTCTTGTACGTGAAGAAACAAATATTTGTTATAGTATCGCACGGTCATTTTAAAACTGAAGTAGACAATGCAAATATGCTTCCAACTGATATTTCTTGAGACAAATGTTGATTAGTACTCCGTTTATGATCAGTTTATACAGAAACATTAGGCATAGTTCACAGCGAGAAAAAAACCGTCATGGGAATTGCAACTCCATTTCCATGGCTTGCCCAAAGTTTAACTTCGAAAAAGGGCTCCCCAAGTTAATAAGCAACTTGGAAAATGTTCAATTTTTCTCGGATGGAGCATTTGCTTTCTCGTTTAACTGAAATTTGAGGTCTTGATTCTTCTCTTTTTTCTGGCCCCGAAGTCCATGCGTTTGCCAGTACAGTCACCAAATACCAAGCAAACTCTGTATTATTTCAGCTTTGGTTGTTGTCTCTCCCTCTAAAAAGCCGCAAATCAAAGCATTACTCAAACCAAAACTTTACCACAAATCTTCCCCCCTGGAGTTATAGATAAATCGAACTGTTGGTGAACAGGTCAAATTTGACTTGATAAAAATTCAATTCGACTCAATTTAAAAATAAATACGAATTCAAAGAATTTGACTCAAGAAGTTCGTAGATTATTTATAAACAATTCGAGTTCGATTGAGAAATTCCTGAACTTTTTTTTATTTATAATAATAAATTTTTAAATTGTAGTTTTTCAATCTTATTTATTAATTACAATTATAAAATTAAAAATATTAAAAGATTTCTAATTTCTAATTAAGCTTATATTTTTAAAAACTCTTCCGAAAGGGACCAAACTTCTTCGTCTCCATCGGAACACACTAGTCATCTCCTAGAGCTTTTAAATGAATCAAACCGGGTAAGTTCGGATCTTGAACACTTATTATTGATTTTGAGTAGAGCATTAATGGAACTCGAACATCGAGTTAGAAATTAGATTAATAGTCTAATAAAGATAATGTGACACATTTATCATCGATGTTACAGGCCGATCCATACACCCCTGACAATGAGAGAAAATGACCATACAAGGAGAGCCCCAAACTTCAGTAACTGAGACCACGTGAAGGGACCAAACTTCTCCCGTCTGCATCCATCCGCCTATGGATACGTCACCATGAAGGAGATGTGCAAGGCGTTCCCAACGTCGATGATGAAGCGCCATTTTGGCTGTTTGATTCGCTGCCGGTGCTTCCCAGAGAAGCCTTTGCATTCCCCAAAGAAACCGAACAAGCCTTTGCAGGCAGCTCCTTTATAGGAGTAAGCGGAGGCGTCGGCGTCGGCGTCGGCGTCGATATCACCTCAGGCGAACATGGAGATTTCTCACGCTGCATCACCCCTGCTTCATCCTCACAGGAGGAACCATCGGTTTCCAACCGTGAGGGAGACGTGTCCGGTGTCTCGAACGGTGTATCGTCCATCTGTTTGGACTGCTCACGGTCATAGACGGGATTCGATATGTACACAACGAGCTCCTCTTTTCCCCGACGAGAACAAACTCCACGAACTACACCGCCGGCCATGACAGCAACATCTTCCGGCACCAGAGCCGGAGCACTGGGACCCGGTTCACTGACAGTCACATAGGGCGAAGAGGGCGAGGACAAAATGCTAGGTTGGCATGGACTAGGGTTTGATCCCGGCGACGCCGATTCCATGCCAAGAAAGCAACGAAACCTACTGCATTGGTTCTGGTTCTCGATGTCATCAGGCTCTCGTCGTCGCTGCTCTCGCCTGCTTGGGAGTTTCGGGAACAAGAAGCTCCTTGGCGCGTCGAGAACACCTTGGTAGATGAAGCTGCTGAGGGGCGAAGCCAAAGCCACTGGTCGATCTTGTCTTCCAGATACAGGAGCTTCCACGGGTTCTGATGAGTTGGTGGCCGTTACTGAGCCCTTGGGCACTGTTCTCAGCCGTCGCCGCCGGAGTAGAACCGAACAGTAGAGCTCGGCGAGAAGCACAAGCACGAGGCATAACACGATGGCGAGGCTCAGCACCATCACCAGCGTCGCCCCCATTATCACCTTCGATGTTTCCTTCATCTTCCTTCACCGTATAGCCCTTTTCTTGCTCTTGTGTTTCTGTGTTGGATTTTTCAGCTTTCTTTGGATTCTGTATGGTGGCAAAGGACACAGGAGCAGGGAAAGGCTGTTAAAAGGGGAAAGCGAGGAGACAGTTTGATGGATGGTTATTTTGGCGGGAAAATGTCGCAGAGGGTGGTACAGAAAAGCATTGGGAGGAGAGATTTTGGAGGGTGGTGAGATCATTGGAGGGTGAAATGGTAATTTGATTGGAGGGGGTGGCGAGGGCCCATCCTCCAATGATCACGAGCTGAGAATAGGAGTCATTTGCTCACAGTCACAGTGAAAGGGAAAAAATGGAAGCACCAATGGCATTCATTTGACCAAGGAACTCATTGGGGGAATCTAAGTGCACAGCTGCAGGTAAACAGAGGAGAGCAAAAAAAACAAAAACAGATACCGTATAAACAAATGCACCTTATGAATCAAATAGTTGCAGGGGAGCTGAATACAGAAATTGAAAGCACAATGAAGGTGAACAATCAAGATAATGAATCTCACTTATAGCTTGAACAAGTTCGAGTTTACGGGACAACTATTTTTTTCTTGTATAACCTTCATCTAATGTATGATACTGCTATGACGGTCACGAAACAATGAAACAAGGAAAGAGTGCACCTAAGCCAATTTTGTGACCTAACTAAGGCTATGAATACCTAATCCAAGATACAAACATCAGAACAGAACATGATACTTTTCGGTCCACATAGCACCTCATTTACCTGTAACTCCATACAAAGTATAAGACTCCTAATAGTCACAGAACAACTGGACGAACAAAGAACAAATCTAGCCAATTTGTGACCTAGCTAGAAATGAATGTGATCTCCTCGTATGAGTTCCTGATTGATGAGGAGCAAACCACGAAAATGAACAAGCTTGCTCGATAGTTAAGGGGATATAGTCGAGGGGAAGGGACCTGAGTCACCTGACCAGTCATATGCTTCCCCCCGATCCATGCCCATGAATAGACTCGACAAGTGGCCAACCTTGTGTACTAGATGAGTATCAAGAAATACCTGTGACGCCAATGAGTAAACTTCATCTTCAGTTTCACTCTTTATTTCTTTTCAAAGCAGCAAACCGAGCAGCTAGGTCATCATAGTCCGGTAGCTTGGGATGCACGTGCTTAGCAGGGGTTAACATCTCTGGCTGGAAGGATGTTGCACGAGAGAATACTTTCGTTGGCTCTGACACAGTTTCTTGTTGACGGGGTAGAGACCTCGACCTTTCCAGCGGAGTCACTGCAACGGCAGCTCCATTGTTCTGATGCCTAGCCCTATCGACTGAAGAAATGCGTGCATCAGCTGATTCAGCTGTGGAGTGCCTCCTTGGACCTGCAGGCTCAACTGTTGGGCGCTTCTGCGAGTAATGTAGCAGCAGCTTGTCTATAATCTTTTCCTCTTCATCCTTCATCTTGCCTTGATAATCATCAAACAGTATTTGCAGCCCCTTTCTTGATTCACCTCTTCTTCTAGTAGTGGGAATTCCCCGGACAACCCTTGCCTCATCCTCAGCATTGCTATTCCCATTCGGGGATGATTTTGGTTTTGTGTGCTTCCTCCTAGATGATCTACGCCTTGGTGTGGGATGGGCCATGCCATGATCTCTATAGTACTCATCCGTATGACCATCATGCCCATTGGTTGCATTCTCCTGCACTGTAGCATGCCTCTCGTTGGTATGGATGCTGTGTCTATTGTGAAGCTTCTCAGTGGCATTCCCGTCCAGAGAAGCCAAAGAATCTCCAACAAACAAACCCCTTTCTCGATCTGTCAGACCCACCTGAGCTTTGTGCCTGGCTTTTGACGGTTCCCTTTCTCCATCTGTCAGACCCACCTGAGCTTTGTGCTTGGCATTTGACGGTTTGATATAAGGAGGCGGCATGAGAGGTCTACCATCTGACTTCAACCCATCTGCTTTGGCCTCAGAGATTGTAACAGCAGGCAGAACCTCTACACCATGATTACTCGACGACCCTTCTATTTTTACTTGAGGAGAGGCCTTCTGGCTATCTCCTCTAGGTCCAGCAACTCTCATATCCCAATCCGCCTCGAGTTGATTGGGACCATACTGAAAACCCGGTCTTTCCAAAGAGGTGGACGATTTGGAAGGCTTGGCTGTACTGTCATGATTCAGGGAATCATGTTTATCGACTGCATGTTTTCTCCTCGAGGATGGAACCCCAGAATCCTTTTTCAAATTGATCTCCTTGGCACGGTGCTGAATCCTGTCTCCACCTGCTGTTTCGAGCCAACTATCCACCTTATGTTTTGGCTCATCAGAAATCTCACGAGCAGAACTACCATTAGCATCAACAATGTGTTGCCTCTTCGGAGATGACAGTACATGCTCCTTCCTTCGCTGGGGGGTCTCCTCCCTCCAAGGTTGCTTAGATCTGTTGGTTTCCAGTTCCTTCCCATTGAACCTTCTGTTCAGCTCATCTTCGTCATGAACAGCCCGGTCCTTCCCAACATGCATTTGATGTTTATTTTCCAACACATCCTCTCCTCCTCCATATTGACAGTTCACTTCATTTCTTTTCTTAGCCCAACCTCGCAACTTTTCAAATTTCTGAACGCTTTCCTCAACACAAAATGCTGAGAATTTACAATCCACAGCATCCAAGGGAGCTTGACTTTTTGGCGGATCCTGCAAGAAACAATCCAATATATGTAGTTCATATTTCAGTATTATCATGCCAGATGTAGTTCATACTTCCATAGAAATCCAAGAAAGGAGATCATGCCATACTAGTTCATCACTTCATCCTAGGACAGTCAGACAATTAGAAGCGTTGAAAAGATTATACGATGGCCTAGTTCGATCAGTGCACTAAATTTCGAAGTGCAGACATGTCACTTCGTTTTTCTAGAGGGCAGATATCTAATTTTCTTTTAATTCTTTTGTGTGGATAAAGATATCTAAAAGTTTAGTTTGATTGGAATGATGACAAAGGAATTCATTAGTAGAAATTCAAAAGATAAAAAATTTGTTACGAAGGTGTAACTGCAAGTATGGTCAGGGAGAGAAGGAACAATCATGAAAGTCAAACAGATGAGTACAGTGCAATGATACTATACCTGACGAGAAACAGAAGCATTGGACATTCTCTGCTCAAAACCGTGAGCATCCCACTTTATTGAAAATTCAGATACTATGTCTTGCATAAGCTGGAGTTTCTTCTCATCAGATGGTGGCTTTGGAGTTATATTCTTGACAAGCTATGATCAACAAAACCAGTTTTTAGTCACAGATGCAAGCTTATAAGGTTAAGCTGTATGGGCTAACCACATTCATAAGCACCTTCTGATTCACGTAGAATTCCAGAGAGCTTCCATATCTTTCCTGCAATACGTTTCTAAGGTCCCGCAGTTCAGGTAAATCAGAGAATCTAGCCGCAGCATACATAAGGGACGCCACAGCCTCCCTGCAGTCCTCAGGGCATTCCCTGCAAATGTATGAACCAAAACAGAACAATGAACATCAACAGAAGGCATCAAATAAGAATCTCACAGGTGGATGAAACAGCTTTTGCAATACACGAGTAAACAAAGCCTCGAACATCTTGCTCAAAACTATTTTGTAATCCCTCATCTTAAAAAGAATATCAGGACGATATGTTATGTTCCCACATCAACAGGCAATAGCAAGAAGTCTGTTCACAACAAAAACAACAAACCCAACAGTTTACAGGCAGGAGTTCTTTGCAAATATCACTTCAATATTCTCATTTCTCCAGTTCCATGTCCTCTACAGGGCATGAGATATAGTTTCATGTTTTATACACACTCACATTTTTTTTACCTTCCTTTTCTTGATCTCCAACTCTTAAGTTATTTGATGTCTTCTTACAACCACACAAGACCCATATGTTTTGCATGCAGGAGGAACTCAAAGAGAATAATTGACGTGTAACTACAACAATAAGTAGCTAAAAGTCGATCAACAAACATATGACAGGGATTAATAAAGCCAGTAAGAATCACCAAACATCTGATGTTAACTAATCGCGGTCATACCTATGCTTCTGCATCACTGAAAGCTGCTTGAGAACAATTTCACAAACATAGTCTATGAAATCATAGCAGGAAGTGAGAACCAGCTCTGCCACAAGTCCTCCAATCTGTTACAACCAGACTATTACAAACTGTTACGTATCTTCAGCAATAGGTAGACAAAGCAACAAATACTAGATTCCGCTATCACAACACATCTGCTTCTTGCAGCTATCCAAGTAGTAAACCCGTATATCAAGAAAAGTATATAATAGACAAGCATGATACACACCAAAGAAAATGTCATGAAAGAGCAATATGTCAAACTATAATAAGAAACGGCATACTAATAGGGGAATCTTTCTCTACAGTTAGCTTCACCTCATTATACGTTTGGAAACAGACAATTACGTGATATGTCACCATGAAATCGCTGTGTGAAATGACTCACGCAACAGATCTCATAAGATTATCAAATTTCCAAAACGAATCCCAGCATTCACCAAAGTCAAGTTAATTGGATAATCAACCCTTAAAAAAGTTAATTAAACAGTCGATGGTTGCGAAATCTCAATTTCTCAATGAACACGCTAAAGGCTAATATCAGAAGGCGGCCGCCAAAGATCTAGAGAGCAGAACAAGCTATCAATATATAATCACAACTACCTACTTGTGATTCACCTGAGCTCCATCTGCAGATCCACAACTAACTACACCGCACAATTCCACAGCAAACAAAACAACACACAACAATAAATCGATGCTGCACAAAACTCCGAATCAGCGAAATTCACTGAAATCTCCCTCAAAATCATCCTGATATCAAAACCTCCTCTCAGATCTCGACCACACAAAATCAAATAAGCATCGAAATTACCCTCCCATATGCATTGCTTTCGAGACCACAAGCCAGCAAATCGGCGATATCTTTCCTCAAAAACTTCTCCGTCGCCTTCCTTCTCCTGCTTATCGCCTCGATCCTCGTCCTCGTCATCTTGATCAACGACTTGCTACACCACCACAAACCACAACAAATTCAATCAATCAACACATAAAACGCTCAAATCAAAACAACACCACATCACCGAAGACGCCGATGGCGGCAATGGATGAACTCACCATTTCGTGTAGAAGGCTCCGCGGCCGAGCAACCCGTCGAGCATCGCCGCCGCGGTCGCCGATGTCTCTAGAAGCTCAATCAATTTCTCTCTCCAGACGATGGATTCTGAAACTGTGTACTGTTTTCTCGAGAAACAGATTCCACAGCTGAGTGCGTGCGAAACAAAAGGGATTTTGGATGCGGTGGAGGGTGTAACAGTTGGAATGGATGATCTCGGCCGTTGATTGAGATGTGATCGACGCTGGAGGCTGCTTGGGAGTGTGAGGAGGTGGGCCATAAATGTTTTGTGGTGAGTGGGGCCCAAAGTCAGGAATGACGACGAGGATGTTTGACGCATTTTGAGGACGTTATCGGTCAAGTTGGGTGAGAAAATGACATGGCATTTGATTCTTCCACTCCTTCGTTATTCATTATCCGCACTCAATTCTTCCCCGTTTCTTTCGCTTTAACTTGCTTTTGATCATGGGATTTGTGGTGTTTTTTGCATTAGAAACTGGATCTAAGTGGATTAGGTGCCTAACATCGACCAAAAATGAAAAGAGTCGATAAAGAAAAAGCGAATAATCCGGGATGATAACTCGGACGTTGTGTTCGATAGCAGCAATTAAGTTCAAGTAGTAGTTGTCGGCGGCAGCGATAATGATGATCAATGTACATAATATGGGAAGCTGTTTGGTTGAGTTTGTAGTTAAAGTCTTACAACTAGTCAACAAAAACGTTGTTCATTCTACCATGATATATGGTAGTAAATTGTTAGACAAATAAGTTACAGGATGTACAAGAAATGAGAGTCTATATGCTATTGATGACGAATGAGGGACACAACATAAATCACCCAGAAACTTTTCCAAATTGAGGTTCTCCTTAGGGAAATAAGTTCAATGCTGTTCTCCTCAGTGCATCATTAAAGGTGTGGACTCCTCAAAAAGTTATGGTGATTTATTGATAAAATGAATTTGTTTTTATTTTTTAATATATTTGATTTTTTTCAAACTTAAAAGGATGTACATCGATGCTCTAAATACTTGCCCCTTCATAACTTTAGACATCATAAAGGAATTTCCGTGCCGAATGCCCATGGTTCATGTTACAAACATGAAATAAGTAAATCCCCCCCTCCCCCCCCCCCCCCCCCAAATCAAACTCCAGTGTACCACAGTTGTTAACTCACCAGTAACCCAGTCACCATTTTACCAATCAACCCACCACGAGGTCCACGACCTTGTTTGACCGCATCCTCGTTTGAATCCACACACAAGCGCGCTGTACACCCAATCTCATCCCCATTCCCCAACTAAATCGCACAACCACCCCCACACGGCGGCGCGTCTGCCCCATTTTCCATCCTCACACCGCACGCGCCACCCCCAAATCGCCGGCCACGGCCGTCGATTGAATCGACAATGCACCTCATTTTGTTGATTTGAAAATCCCTAACTTGTTCGCCGCTATAGTGAATCTCCAAAATCCTAATCGGTTACCAGATTGTTTTGGGACTTGAAATGAACGGAATGGGAAGGCAAGGGCTGAGATCGAGTGCGGCGACAGCGGCGGCGGCAAGCAGCGCGCACCATCACCGTGCTTTCTACGCAGCCGATCAATCGCTTCTTTCAGGGGAAACTGCACTGGTTATTTTCCTTTTTCTATCGCGATTTCCATTTCTGTTTCGATTTTGTTTGGATTCTTTGTTGTGATGTTGATGCGGAGTTGTCTGAGTGTGCTTTGTGTTTGGTTTTGCTTCGAAGTGGAGTGGGAGGTTGCGGAGGAGTTCGAATGTCGGGACTGATCTGATGCTGGATCGAAGTCTGGTGTCTGATTTGGGTAGATTGTCGAATTTCGGTAGAGAAGTAGGGAAAGAAGAGGTGTTTAGTCCGGGTTTCCTGGACTGAACTCTTACCCGAGGTAGTCTCGAGTTTCTGGTCTTCTCTTGTCACGAGTATCTTTGTGTGTTGTGATGTGTGACGATGATGGGGATGAAATGAGTACATGATATGACCATTACATTGAGGAAGGAGCAGATAGATGAGTTGTTGATGCAATGTTGCTAACGCATTCGATCATTGTAGTATCTTTTGGTCATAACCAAATGTTCCATACTTGTATGAATTGCAAAACAACAGAACACAGAATATGTAGCAATTTGTATCATGGATTCTTTGCCATCATTCTTGCGAAGGCTGCAGATGCTTGAGGCTATTGCTTTTCCCCTTGTTATGTGAAGAAGCTCTACTATTTACCTGTCTGATTATTGTAGTTGCCTGTTCCTAGTCTGTATTATGCCCCTCCAATTTATTGACCTGCTCATGGCAAGAGCTTGGCAACTTGCAGACGTGCCTTTCTACCAACAAAGGAGCTGACGGAGACCATGGCTTGCCTGAGAATCATCTCCATAGAAACTCGTTTTCCGATAAAGATAAGCAAAATTCTGTGGCAAAAATCAAGGTGGTGGTAAGTTACTGTGCTGAACTCAAACTTACTCTTAGATTATGCTACTTGTCGATTTTGAATGGCAAACATTTGCGCGAAACTTGGCAAAAGCTGAAGGTTATTTACAAATCACTAGTTAAGTCGAAGATGCATTTTATGTGTTCTTCTCCCTTTAAACTTGGAATTGTCTGTGCCTTATTTGACAGCTTTTAGGTCTCTGGAGAGGCACTTGCATGCTTAATACATTACCAGCTTCTGTTTTAACCCTGATACATGGAATGCAGGTGCGTAAGAGACCACTTAATAAGAAGGAAATGTCCAGGAGAGAAAATGATATCATAACCATCGAGCCAAATACTAGTCGTTCATTGACTGTCCATGAAACCAAGTTAAAGGTGAATTTTCATGCTTATAGGCTGGCTTGTTCCTAGTTACTTTAAGGCTTGTTTTTGTCTTCGTTAGCATGGTTTACTCGGTTGCTTCTCTATGGGATCTGTCTGTTATGCATTTCTAGGTTGATCTCACAGAATACGTGGAAAAGCACGAATTTACTTTTGATGCTGTCCTTGATGAATATGTTTCAGATGATGAGGTAAGTGTAATGGAAAACTCTGATATCCTGACAAATATTTTGAGAGGCTTCTACTGGATTCACTGTGACATTTTTCGCTACCAGGTCTATGCTGAGACTGTGGAACCAATTATCCCATTGATATTTCAAAGAACCAAAGCAACATGTTTTGCATACGGGCAAACAGGTAGGTCTCTTCTGTTTGGTAGCTCATATAGTTGACCACGGGGAGAATCACAAAAATTGTGTCGTGTTATTATCTTAAAGATGTTCGACTTTCTCATCATGGCATGGATGTTGAGGGTTGAAGCTTCAGATAAAAGAAACTTTGCATAGCGTTTGTTTCTGCTTATGTATCATGAGAAATCCAAACCTTTGGGGAGCAGAGTTTTCTCTTCGCCAGTTGTGTTGTGACTATGATTTAACTATTTAAGCGTGTGTTTGTCTTCTTCTTTTTTTCTTGTGTAGGGAGTGGAAAGACATATACTATGCAACCATTGCCCCTAAGAGCATCACTAGATATCTTACAACTTATGCATCACACAGATTGTAATCAAGGTTTCCAGTTGTTCGTCAGTTTCTTTGAGATATATGGAGGGAAACTTTTTGATCTACTCAATGATCGCAAGTAATACTTCCTATCTCTTGTTGCTTAAGACAGGCTGAAGTATTTTTGTGGCTGCCGACATTGAATCGGAGGTGTGATTTGCAGGAACCTTTTCATCAGGGAGGATGGAAAAAAACAGGTCTGCGTAGTTGGTCTCTTAGAATTCAAGGTACTGGATGCTGGGATGATCAAGGACTTAATTGAGAAAGGCTCTGCAACAAGAAGTACTGGCACGACAGGCGCGAATGAAGAGTCCTCTAGATCACATGCTGTACTCCAGCTTACTATCAAGAGATCAGCTGATGGCGATGAATCAAAGCCTCCTCGAGTCGTTGGAAAACTATCTTTCATAGACCTTGCAGGAAGTGAACGAGGCGCAGATACCACAGACAATGATAAACAAACAAGGTAGCCAAGCTTACTTCTCACATATTCGCAATTTTCATCAATCTATTAAACCGATGAGTCTACATTACATTATCACAGAATGGATGAATGGAATATACTTGCATTGTTTTCAATCTTCTCCTTCATAATGAACATAAACTAAAAAGGGAAAAAAAATAGTGACCATACTTAGAAAGACATCTTTTTTTTGGGCTTGTTTATGACATTATTCTGTGTGATGGGTGAATGTTAGAAAAATTAATCAAGCTTAAACTCATTCGCAGGATGGAGGGTACTGAAATTAACAAGAGCTTACTAGCTTTGAAAGAATGCATAAGAGCCCTTGACAATGATCAGAATCATATACCATTCAGAGGCAGCAAACTCACTGAAGTTCTCCGTGACTCATTTGTTGGGAACTCACGAACGGTGATGATATCATGTATATCTCCAAGCTCTGGATCTTGTAAACATACCCTTAACATACTTCGATATGCCAACAGGTAATATCTTTCATCCGATAATGTGATTGAATGAGAGTAAACTTGAGTATTTACTCGGAAATCTGAGAATTTTGCATGACAGGGTGAAAAGTTTGTCCAAGGGAAGCAATTCAAAGAAAGACCAGCTATTGCCAGCATCGGATTTTGGAGAGACTGTGGCTCAAACGAACTGTGAGGACGTCAGAAATGATGTTTCACATGGTGCAAACCAATTTGGTTGGTCAGGACAAATTGAACGACCATTTGCTAATGCCGATACAAATGCAACTAGAAGGACAGAAGACAGTTGCGTTGCTCCCCTCGACATAGCCGATCTTCATGGTCAGAGAGACCACCAAAGTTATAGAAGTCAGCATAACCATGATTACTATGATGATTTCTCTCAACTAGAGAAGCAAACATTGAGGAAAACCAAGAAGATAGAGCAGCCTTATCCGGCAGTGGCAGCAATATCCTCTCTACAAAGAGAAGTTGGATACAAGCGAAGGAGAAGAAAGTGGTCGACTTTCGCTCCCTAACTTTACTCCGGATGATGATCTCAATTCATTGTTGAAAGTAAGAAAGCCTTCACTTTACAAAATTCAGTTTTTTGTTTCTAGCATGAGACAGATCAAGAAGATCACGGGTCTGCTTTTCATTGTCATAGGAGGAGGAGCTTGTCACAGCCCATAGAAGGGAAGTGGTGGAATCTATAGATATTGTCAAAGAGGTGCGTTGTCATTAAATCTGCAGATGATGGCCTACATCCATGTAATTTTAGAGACCGACTTGAGACCTTGATCTGTCTGTGCAGGAGATGGAACTGCTAAACGAAGCTGACCAACCCGGGAACCAGCTCGATGACTACGTCTTCAAGTTGAATTCCATTCTTTTACAGAAGGCTGCAGGCATATTGAAGCTGCAGAAGCAACTAGCTTACTTCAAGAAGCGGCTTAATGAGCATAACGCCTTAGTTTCTTCTGATCAGTGATTATATTCGAGCAGAAGACATGGAGCATCTGGATCAGGGTATTAAGTATTGAGCAGCAAACGGGTGTCTGGTCAAGATGTTGGTGATGGTGAATAATGGGTAGAGTGATCTTTCCAACTTCTGAACGGGTGGATACCCAGGGATCATCGCGGGTTCTGCGCTGGAGAGTGCCCTCAATTCAACTAACAAGAGAGTTTTAACAGGAGAGTTCTAGGGGATTCGAGAGTTTGATTACAAGAAAATATGAAAGATTTTTGAACATATGATATCGTAATTGTTGTTTATATAGACGATCTTTATGTAGGAATATATGGGAGTATTTTTGTACAATTTTTGAAAAAAAAGGGGTTGTGAAAATATTATTAAAAATTAAAATCATTAACGGTTTTGAAAATCATAGACGATTTTTGAAGAACATGACCCGGCTTTCAAAAGGACATGAATTCATATCTCAATATTGAATATTGATGACGATTTTGGAAACCGTGAATGGTTCTTAAGGTTAAGGATTTCTGAACATCCAAAACCGTTAACGTATCCTAATTTTTCGTTCATATATTTTTCAAAATCGTTCACGATTATAAAAACCTGAAATGAAATTTATGGGTTTCATATAAACCGATGACGATTTTGATTGAAAAAATTTAACGATCATTCTCTCAAAAGCAGCACGAGCCGGCCCAAGCCCATGATTTTGACAACAGTAGTACTAGTTGCTCTGTTTCTTGTTACTAGGCTGAAATACTATTGGGAGTGTTTAGGGTATGGTAATACTGTGGGAATGTTTCTGTGGATAAGATGTGGAAATCGCTTCAAGCTTCTGCTAAA
This sequence comes from Drosera capensis, assembly GCA_001925005.1. Classification (NCBI taxonomy): domain Eukaryota; kingdom Viridiplantae; phylum Streptophyta; class Magnoliopsida; order Caryophyllales; family Droseraceae; genus Drosera; species Drosera capensis. Next base: position 158,468 of record LIEC01010786.1, on the reverse strand, counting down.
ACGTGGCAATGCTCATTCTCTGGTTGAATAAGCCACCATTGAATGAATCTAGTCTCTTTGGTTGATATTTTAGACTCGACATCGGTATAGCGGAATGAGTATTGCCTGCGCAGAGAAAATCTTGCAGGTCATGTATGGTTTCACTTGACGTGCGGATCCTTACATGAGCGTGCGTGAGCGCATTATGCACGTTAGTAAGAACTCCTATACGAGGTCTCCGTTCACTCGTCGATTACATTAGGCTATCATCGACGCGTAAATAGCTGTCGTAGGAAGTCTCAAATGCTTAAGCTTAGAGGTTGTAGCAATTGGAACAGGGGCAAGAGCCAAGGTATTGCTGTATCTGCATAACAGATAGACAGTGACCAGAGACAGGAAAGGGGTGAAGGAGAAAGACAAGATGGCAAATAGGATGAGGCAAAGTATGGATAATGAATGACACACAGAAAGCTCAAGAACCCATACACAACTGCTTAATCAGAAGCTGAGAAAGAAATGATATGAGACTATAAATGAAGAAAGGAGTGAAAATAGGAGAGGAGCAGGGCAGGCCTCAAGAACCCAAAAAATTCTGGCATTGATTTACAAAGCAACAGGAACCACAGATCAAGGACACACACGGACACATCAACCTCATTTGCAGAGCATAAAACATAGCAACAACCCAGTTATCCCCAAATGTCTCTGAAACAAGAAAACCTGTTTGTGTTCATGCTTGTTGTTTTCTTGTGAAAAAGAAAGACTAGCACTGTACTACATGCAATCCCTTTTTTCATATATGTTTCCTGTTGTGCTTTTAATACGATGAAATGTCATTTTCTTTGGCGTTGAGATATCATTCATGGACATGGTGTTGTTTGTTTTGATGCAGTGCGAATCGTGTGTTTGCTCCCTCAACATGAAACAAATCTATCATGGGATTTATCATTTTATTCGGGGAAGTGAACAGTGTAGGTTGGTTACAGTTCTATGAGGAAAGGCTTGCTCTTTTTTTTTTTTTTTAATTCTCTATTTTTGTGGTCTGAGATTTTTTGTTTTTGGTGTGTTTGATGGTTTTGTCCAGTTTGTAAATCCCATATCTTCATTGTCATGTTGTGAGTATTCGATACAACATGCACGTATGGTTGCCTTGTTCAAGTTTTATGTTGAGTTCCTGATGACAATCTGGTTGCATTGCATGATCAATTTGAAGTTATCTTATCTTAGTTCACATCCTATGCTTTCGGTCTATCTTAATTCGAATGATTCCTCCTTTCCGTCTATCTTAGTTCACATCCTTAGTCGAGTGCTGTGTCTATCTCAACAAGTCATATACTCCCGGTCCTTAAAAAATTGAATTTTTTTTCACATATACGACGATATAAATTTTGATCAATATTATATAATTATTAAACGTTATCTTTTAAATAAATATCGTAAAATATTAATTATGATAAACATCATATACTATAATTATGGGACATAAAAAAATTTAAATTGTGACTTTAGATACATAACGAAATATCTCAAATTATATTAAATAAAATAAAAAAAATATGAAAAAATTTATAAACAGTTTTTTTTTTTAAAGTAAAAAAAACGTGATCCAATTGCTGAAGTACGAACAAATTGGAAGAAAAGACAGAGTGAGACAGTCTAATAGATGTACGTGGATCCCTCAAAAACCCATTCCCATTGCTCACGTTCCTATCCGATTCTGCAGAGCAAATTTCTCCCACAAGAACCATCAACTTGCAAATTTTATCTCATCATCCAATTTTCACCCCTTGGATTCACTTTTTTATACCTTGTTTCTTTTCTTTCTTGTTGTGGCCACATCATATCAGCTCCACCGTTTCAACTCCCATGTTTTACCACTTTCACAAGCCAAAGACAACTAACCAACAAACAGCCAATGACAAAATGAATGCAAAATGATACGAACATTATGTCATGGTTCAAAACTATCGTGACATAAATTACATTGGACTTTTTAAAAATAATTCAACGATAAAGATACATTAACACTTTAATAAGACGGATACTACAATAGTGACGAGGGTTAGAGATTTTAGATCAAAACTAGATTAGATTGATTCTAGACAAGTAGTTGATCAACAGCAAGACTTGCCCACCGCTTTTCCTCCCCTAAACTAGCTCGAAACTAAGTACTAATATTGCAACATAATCATCATCGTCAAGCAAAGAGATGATCAATCATCAACCATGATTCCCACTTATGTGAGGAAACAAAGTCTCCAAGATCTCAGCAAAGACCTCAACAATAACCCTATGATGACACTGGTCATTCAGACACAGAAAACACCTCAACAACCTCTCCAGCTCTTTCGCTCCGAACATCTGTCTCTCTGCAATCATCTCCACCATCGATTCCCTGAAATCCTTGTGCGGATCACACGAGCTCTTCACCACCGCGAAACTCCCCTTCACTCCACCACCACTCTCCTTCAATGGAGTCATTGCTTCATCGTTATCCAAACCCTTTCCCCTAAAGGACATTGATCGAGGGACCGATAACAGGGTTGATGGTGGATGATTGGAGTCGGAATCATTGGAGGAGAATACGGAGAAGGATTTGGACGAGAAGGAGGAGAACAGGGGCTCCCTGTCGTCCTCCCTCTCGTCGTCGCTGCTGAACCAATCCTCATCGTTCGACGACCCAATTAGAGGGAAGATCGAAAACCCATCTCCGTTCTTCCCTTTTCTCAAATGGGTTCTCTTCTTCCTCGTCCTCGTCCTCCTCGGCCTCGTCTTCTCCCTCTCCTTGTAGGCGGACTTGATTCTCCGAGAGCGAGAAGGAGGAAGAGAGTAATGGTAATATGAATCAAGGTGGCGAAACCGAGCACTGTCTCTGACCATCCCATCGAACGTCTCCGGGCACCTCGGCCGACACAACGATGGGTAATTCCCCGCATAGGGTTTCGATGATTTCGGAGAAACGAAAGGGTTTTCATCGGAGTTTCTCTTGAGAAGAGGGCTGTGACTGTGATCAAGTTGGGCTGGGGTTTGGTGTGTGATGACTCGGGGGATCATGTTTTGGGAATTGCAGGAGGTGAATGATGAGAGGATTTTGTTGAACCTGAGCTTGAGGTTTGTTGTGGCTGTTTTGGTCTCCGCCATTTTTGTTTGTTGAAGGGAATGAGAAGGGGGCAGAGGGTGAGGTGAGGTGAGGATGATGAAGGGGGGACAGAGGACTGGAGGAGAATGGGATGATTTTGGTGGGTATAAATATTCGTGAATGGGTGATAGTCGCTTTCTTGGTTTTGGTCGGGATGATGGCGTTATTCGGGTTTCTTGCTTATTTGGTAAACAATCTTTATATTCCAAGGGGTACTGTCGTCGCTTGGGGTCTAAATGAGTTGAATATGTTGATGAATTTGTTTGTGATAAAAATCTGATTCTGAGTATTTGTTTATTTTATAGTTGAGGCATGCTTGAGCTTACTAATAGGTTGGTGTATTCAGATGAGCCAAGCATCAGCATTTGCATCATTTGATTCTATAGGATTACAAACTCACTCATTTTAGAATCAGGTCAAGTTTAAGTTGAGAGGAAAGAAACATGAAATAATGGATAAAACCGTAATCTTGACACATATTAATTCCTATAATTAGAATGGAATTAAAGCTGAAGCATCAGAGAATGGAGAGATCAGGCAACGACAGCATCAACAACTCATGGAAAAATCGAAAACCCGTTAGTATCAATTACGATGACAGAGCCATGCAATTAAAGAGGATAGCTGGCTAGGGACCATCCATGGAGTTGAGCCGAATGTCATGGGCCTGAGTTTGATCCAAAGAAAAGTCTGTGATAAGATGATGTGGCCCATGAAAATAAACCCATCATCAATGGTCTAAAACCTAGAGAACTCTTGAAGGTTGTGGAGAATTCCGAAGAATTCTAGGATGTTGTAAATATGTAGGATTTGTAGAGAATTTTAGAATCCTCTTATAAACTTTAGGGTTAGTTTTCTAGATTCTTCTAAGGCCTTGTATATAAAGGGATGCTTGGTTCATTTGTCAAACCATCCATCCAATCCTCCACAAGTTGTAATCCCACAAAAATCCGAGAACAATACAAAAAATGTTTTTCCTCTCAAAAACTTGTTTCGAGTTTTCATTTCTCTTACGAGTTCTTACTTAGCATTTTGATGCGAGAGTTAGGCTGAGCTCGAGCAAACGTGTGAATAGCTTGAGTGCCGCACGGATTGTGAGAATCTAACCTCGCGACATAAAGGACTGCTTCTCTTTCCATTTTTATTCCATTTTTACATACAAATTCTGCTGTTAACCGAACTACTAGTATCATATGTATGCGTGTAGTTTTCAAAATTCAAATGGGATTCTATTAAATTTGTCTCTTCAAATAGTATAAGCCAGAACAAGGATTTGACAGGAAGGTTCAAGTTTTCTTACAATCGACTTGTTGGAAAAAAGGAAAATATGCATGATTCATTTTGCTATAAGATCCCGGGGGAGAACCTAACATCCTAAACTAGATCTGAACAATTTACATTGAATCCATTTTTTAATCCAAAAATGATGATCAATAGATTATGATCTTTTTCACATGTATAAGTTACGCATTTTTTTTACATAGATGTTAATATGGGTAACCAATTCACTATATAATCTTAACAATGACCGTTCTGATATCACTTGTTATGATCAAATCACATAACGATTAAACAATGAAGAAGAAGAGACACGAAATTTATGTGAAAAAAATCTAAAAGAGAAGATAAAACCCATGGCTATCGATGCAATGGTTATTTATAGACTCGCATAATAACTTTAATTTTCTAAGTTCTTATTGATCCAAATAATAAAAGATTTAAATCAATTAAATCTAAATTTTCTATTTCCACGTTGAATTTGGACCACAAACACATGTGATCGAAAACCTCATGCACAATCGGATATACCGAAATCTCTTTGTTGAGATGTTTATCTAGGCATCATATAGGCATTGAGAAGAGTGTTGCTCATCCCTGAACTAACTCCTATTGATGTGATACTAGATTTTACGATAACAGATAGTAGGGTTTTGTGTTACTTAATAGTAGGGTTTTGTGTTTATGCTGCAAGTAACAGCTAATAAAATACTGTGAAGTAATGGCCATCACACATTTTCAAATATTTAAAATTTTGAAATTTTGATCGTCACTGAATTTATGATATTATGAAAAACCATAGTCGAATAGGGTCACAAACTAAAGACCAAAGAACACAGGATATGACAATTCTTGGGGAATTAATTACCCTCAGGTGATGCGATTATTAATTAATACCATGTTGAGAAGGAGACAACCTAATACAACTGAAACAGAGTTTTTGCGAGAGTTGGTGATGAGCATATTACACCATTGACTTCTCCTAAATCTCCTTTGTAGCTTTCTTCTTGGTTTGCTATGCACCTTCTAGCTTCCTCCACTTTCAAATTTCCAAATCTGTGCAGGCCTTTTAAAATTTATTTTGATTGTGGTACAATAGATTTAATTTGATTCGATATGTAACCTTGGTTTACATCATTTTTTTATTTTTCTTAAGTGCTAATCTTTTTCATTCATTCATAACGAAGTTCTCATTACAAGATCAGAGTATTTGAAATTCATTTAAAATGATATTATCTCAGTTTCAAAATTATTATAACTTTTTGATTTTGTACGTGGATCGATTCAAAATTTAATGCGCGTGTAACGATGATTAAATGTAATTTTTTTTATAAATTTATCGTAAAATATCAATGATTGTGTAAGTTATATATTTAAACCTAATAAAATATTACGAAATGATCAGACGTAATTTGATATGAAAACGGGGTTTGTATGCATATATATAAAATACTTCTTTTGTCCCATTAAAAATATGATAGCTTGAATTTCATACTTATTGAACAATATTTGATCCCACTGTTAAGATTATCAAACATTACAATTGTGATTTCTGCTACCACTATTACTATTCGTTTTGTCCATTAAAATTACAATATTTGATTTCCATAAAAATCACTACAATGCCTTCTTATTTGAAAACATTTTATTTATAAAATTATCGAAACATCTCTATTTGTATTTTCTTCATCCCAATTTAATTAAAACGTTTTGATTCATCATGAGAATTTATGTGTGTTGAATTTCATAGGTATGAGTGTGTTTGAGAGAGATGAGTGGGAAAAAAAAGAAAAGAAAATGATATTGGGATGGTTGGTATGATATGAAATATGGGTGTTTTGATAGTTTTGTATGAAAAAAGTTTTAAAATAAGAATACATTTTATTTTATTTTGGGATGAACCAAATTTAAAAGCGTTTCAATTAATTTGAAACAAATTTAATATTTTATATCATATTAATTCATCACACTACGAGTTTTTCTCCTTTTTATTTTTTTCATTTCTCTCGTTCACATAATTCCAAGAACAAATAAAACGGTATAATCAAAATCAATACATATATATATATTATATCAAATTAAAATATTATAATCTATTTGATAGAAAGGGAGTGTCAAGACATTCAAAAATCAGAGTCGTCCAATCGACTGTTTGATGTTTGTTTGTTTGTCAAGATGCGCATGTCTAGTTCGAAGAATTGGGATGCAACCAGACAAATACGGGCCAAGGCCCAAGAATACGACTGTGCTGCCTTCAGCCCACTACTAATTGGGCTCTTGTGGCCCGCATCTCATCCAAAAATTCAAACAAGTTTCAAGAGGGATTGGAGGGAGAGCATCTCCAAGTCCTGAGAAGCTTCCAATAACGCAAAACATATCATCACCGAATTCAAAATATTTTAAACTTGAGTTTTTGTGCAAGATTCAAACTTCAAAACACACACGTACACACCAAGAGCTAAGTGACAGTTCTGTACTTTTTTGGTTTATGATAATGAAAGTCAAGCATTTTTATTTCGAAACCAGTATATCTTCATCAATCTTAACACTAATGCACACATATTTAATAACCTTGATCCGCTACCTGTATTATGACGTTTATTCTTTGGCATAGAAGCCAATTTCATCAATCGTACCGTTGGTGGAGAGTTTCATGAACGAGTTGTTATACGAGTTAAGAGTTTTGAATAACTTATTTAACAAAAGCTTTGAATAACTTATTCATAAAAAAAAAAAGAAAAAAAAAAGTTTTGAATGTCTTGTGATACGAGTTAAGAGTCGAACTCGACATAGATTTTGGGTTCGAGATGTTCGATGGGTTCGACTCCAGATCGACTTGAATGTTCGCAAATTACTCATGAACTCAAAATTCTCAAAATTAGGTGGATGAAGGAGGAGCTGGGGAGCTGCGCCTGGTTGCTGCCGGTTGTTGGTGGTTTCCGATGGCTGTTGGCGTGGGAAGAAAAGAAGGGAGAGGGGAGATCGCCTGGGGTTCGGGGTGTTGCGATGACGTGCTAGGATGGTTACGGTTGTGCGGTGAGGGACCGACTCGAGTTCGGTTGGATTTTTGGGACCAAAGAAAAAGAAAGATGGGTCAAGAGAGAATCAATTCATTCAGGTAATCCAAAGGGAAAGAGAACAAGAAAGCGATGAACTGATGAAGAGGCAGAGAGACGGGTTAAATTGAAAAACTGAGCAATTGATGAGTTTTGTGTCTGTGATGGTTAAACAATGTAATTTGACGAGCAAAAAGTGGAGAACTGAAAGGGGACAGTATTTTTGTTGGATTCATTGATTTGGGTTAAACATTGTAGGAAAAATATATTTATGTCATAAATTTTTGTTCTCTAAAATGATTCAATTCATCAAGCTCGAAATCGACTCGAGACCTGAAATGAATAGTAAAAATCTGATTAAAGGCCGTCAAACCTCAATTCGACTCAATTCGTGTACAGCTCTACTTCCTTGCGATTATGCGTGTAACATAGATTTCCTGACTCCAACTTCTGACACTATTTTTTAGGGATTCATGGTGCCAACTCCTCACCACCTCCATGGGTTCTCTGGACCTGGATCCCCAGCTGTGGTGCAGTGGGGGATTCCAGGTCCATCTTCCTTCGCCACAAAAGAAAAAAAAAGGAAAAAAAAAAAAAAAGAAGAAGCAAGGTTATGAAAATTGTCAACACCACATGTGTTTTTTTCGGCCAACAGTTGAGGATCCGGTTCCGAGTTCTCTTCAAATCTTTCATTTCAAACGTATTTGCAAAAATGAGTTAAGCCCTGGATCATCATATCCATAAATATAAAGACTAACTAGTAATGGTTCAAGGAGTAAAATTAAATTACTTGTACAACACAATGATCGTACATTAGACGTGTAAATGCTATTCATTCAAACAGACAGGCGAAATTCATATATTACCGTGTTGTTTCTTTGAGATTATATCCGATGTATGTATCATTGGCATACGTTAACCAAAGTGAAAAGTAAACGCTAAATATAACTCCCCATAAATATAGAACACAAAGGAATTTGAAGGTTCTCGCACAAGAATGGCATATTCAGAAACTCCTGTGTTCTTGTCAGGTGAAGGCTCAGATTTGAAGATTAGAGATCGGCTTAATTTGTAGATGAAGAATGGTCTCTGTGGAAACATGTCATTCAAAGTTGATTACCATTCAGATTGGAATATACCATCGAGGATGATTTGAATAAAGTGGAAAGTGCCCGGTGTAAGTGTAAAAGTTTATGCTCCACAATCTCTATCTCGAATCTTTGCCTTCGCATTATCATTATCAAATTATGAGTCACAACTCACAAGGGTAGGGATAGTCTTTCTCAGAAGAATAGATTGATCCACTGTCTGGTAAAAGCAAAGAATTAAAGTGCTACAAAGTCAAGACAGTGGCAAGTCAGGGATAAACTCACAGGATTTCGAATCTGTCGAAGATGGAGAGCAGCCCAACCCTAATCATAGAGAACAAAAATGAGCAAAAGAGCGAGATTCAAAGCACGACACACGATCTGGATTAGGAATCTTTAAAAACCAGGATTTTACGAAAGAAAACTTATGTTTTAGCTAGGATCTCAAAGCACATTACAGATTACACGGAGTTTCAATAGTTGCATGGAAGGAAGTTCTACGGGACTGAAAAACAATAGCACGATCACACATTTTAACAGCAATAAGAGGAATGACAATTAGAGGCGTCGCAGCGGTGCTCATCAGCGCAAGTATACTATCCTGATCAACACAACGTGAGATCGGCCAAGCATCAACACTGGCTATCTGTGCAACTCAGGTCCTGGGTTGAATAGTGCACTGGATTGTGGTTGACGAAGAGAGTACAAGATTATCAATGTTAAGGATACGCTCCACTTTAAAACAAATTTGCTGCTCTTCCTCCTGCATTTTGTGACCGATTTGCGAAATACTACAAGTTAAAACAAACTCCCTGCTGCTCTTCCTAATCCGAATCGTACCTAATTCCAAAACACATATTACTACCATAGCATCTCTTGTCACCTCCTGCATATCTCAACAGAAACGTGGTCCATGACCAAACTATCCTACTACGACACGATCTTATTCGGTGTCTTAACTTGTACCCTGCTCTTACGGTGTACATCATAGTTGTTCAGACGTCGTCTAGGTACTCCCTTTGGCATTCCCGCATCACCAATACGATCAGCGCAAGTCAATGAGTTGGTAAAATGTTAGACAGATGCGTTACTATGCCGTTTCCCCTGTTAGCATTGGCCGCGCTTAAAGATCCATTTAGTTTTGGTTCCTCCGGCCCCTGAATCGAAAATCATATGCATGTTCAAAATCTCAAGAAGAAACAATACCCTAACGGAACACAATGCATTGTAATAGAGTGCTAGTTTCGCTACTGATACAAAGAGGGGAGGCTGTACACATATTTAACTCAAAACACATCCATTTTCAGTTCATTTTGTAACACCAAGTCCCCTACATATACAGACCCTTTTGAACTCGTAGATATCGCAAAACAAAAAAACACAAAACAGAAAACAGAAAACAAGAAGAAGAGTGAATCAACTTTCTTTGCCTTTGGTTGTTAACACATACACTTCACATTCCACTGATTCATGGTTTCTTCATTTCCTCTTGGCTAATTAGCCAGGTGATCTATACAATGTTCGTAATACAAGTGATCACATCCCAGCCATTTCGACGCTCGTCGTTTTCTTATCTTCGAAGAGAGCCCCTATGTCCTCCAATGTCTTCCCCTTTGTCTCGGGCATCTTGAAGAAGAAAAACACCGTCCCAACCGCCATGATCCCCGAGAACACGAAGAATATGCCCCCAAACGATATCTCATTGGTAACGCTTAGAAATGTCATTGACACCACCCCGCTCACCAGCCGGTTCACTGATATGGCCAAACTGGTTCCCTGTGCCCGGAGCTTCAGCGGGAAGATTTCTGAAGAGTAGACCCAAGTGATGGGTCCAAGCCCCATCGAGAAGAAGGATACATCAGCACAGACCGCGATCACACTCACCACAATCGCCCACAGGGGCTTGTGACCCGACTCGAGAAACTTCGAGGCCATGCCCAATACCGCCAATGAGACCGTCATCCCCGTCGAACCTAGTAGCAATAATGGCCGCCTGCCAAACCGGTCCAGGAAGAGGGCCGAAAGCAACACAAAACAAGCCTTGGATGTGCCCATGATCACGTTGATACCAAACAGCACCCTCTTGTTCTTGATCCCAGCTGCCTTGAACACTTCCGGCAGGTAATATATAACAGCATCATTTCCCGAAGCCTGCATGAAGAAGTTTATTCCAATGGCAGCCACCAGGATCCGTCTTGTGGCCGGCGAAGGCCGCCCCAGAAGGTCCTTCCAGACACCTTGGCCACGCCAGGAGCCATCTATGGAATCCGAGTTGGCCTGAGCCGCGGCATGAGTGATCTCCCTGAGCCTGAACTCCGCCTCTTCTTCGCTCTCTGAGGTCCTGAGCAGGACCTTCTTGGCCTCGCCGTGCCTCCCCTTCATGACAAGCCAGCGAGGCGACTCTGGCATCGCGATCACCCCAAAAGCAATGGCCACAGCAGGTAAGGCAGCCAGTCCGAGCATGAGGCGCCAGTTGAGGTGGTGCGGGAGCCCGGAGAGGGCATAGTTGGAAACGTATCCGGTGAGGATACCGATAGTGATGAAAACCTCGGGCAGGGAGCTGAGGAAGCCTCTGGACATCGCAGGGGACAGTTCGGATGTATAGACAGGTGCGATCATGAGGGAGTAACCAACCCCAATGCCCGCAATGACTCTCCCCCCCATCAGGAATGGGTACGAGGGAGCCAAACCCATCAGGAGAGCCCCGATGAAGAATGTGGCGGCCGCCAGGACTATCGTGTATCGTCGGCCTATGTAATCGGAGGTCTTCCCCGAGGCAAGGGATCCGATCAGGGAACACACGTTGAGGGAGCCAACTAGGATCTCTTCTTGTGTGGAAGAGATGTGGAGACTCTCCTTGATGAAAAGCACAGCACCACTAATCACCCCGATATCTGCGTTATATTGTTTTCGTCACTCATCACGAAAATTAATTAAATCAACTCAACCCCATTATCCACAAACACATTTACCCACATGATCAACAACCAAATTCATTTCCCTTAATCAACATGATCATGGATCACACAAACAAGACAATGGAATCAAAACATAACTATAACGACGAGATTCGTATTACCATAACCGAGCAAGGCGGAATTGGTGGACGCCAACATGGCACAGGCGAGGGCGTAGCGATTCATCTTCGGCCTCGAAAGAGGCCGCGATGGGTCGTTTGGGTCCGGGACGGAATGAGGATCGAGTTCTATTGCCTCCATTGATGTATAATCAATTGCGGCTTTGGATTGATAGAAGGGTTATGTGTGTGTTAGTTTGAGAGGGAAAAAAGAGAGAGTTGGTTAAAGGGTGTGATAGGAGAAAATGGAGAATTGGAGATGAGATTTATATAGAGAAAGGGGAAGAGGGGTGGATTGTGTGATATGAGAGAGGGTAGTGGTAAAGCAAAGAAATGCAAAAGTTAAAGGGATGGAAGCATTGGAAGTATGCCTATAGAAAGAGGATTACGTTGGAAATGATGCAAATGGACACAAGGGCCATGGGCAACAAACACTGCGACAAATCAACTGTGGTTTGTCTCGAGGATAGCATTAGAATTACTTTTCTAAGACGGGATTAAGGAGATTGATTTCATATTTTGATCCGACATAAGAGTGACCGAATACTTCAATCTACATACCAAAGAAACACCGATTAATGGTAATCATTTGATAAAAGACTTTGCATGTCTCGGACCCTTTGATCTCAAAGACTAACAGCCACTATTAATTAACTGATGATAAGGTCTAGTACTCTTATCCATCGGGTTATTTTTCTATCTATTTCAAACAAATCATAATTTTTTATTCGGACATGTATAATAATAGAAGTTTTTATCAATATTATGAGATGATTAAAAATTATTTTTTTAAAAAATCTTAAAACGTTAATGATAGCAAATGTTTGTATATCATTATGCGTGTCCGGTCAAAAATTATTTTCTGAAAAATTATGTTAAAACGTTAATGATAGCAAATGTTTGTATTATAATCATATATCAATATAAAAATTAAAACGTGTCGATGAGAAAAAAACGTTATAATAAATATAAAAGGAGGTAATAATATATAACCCCTTTTATTCATGTCAAACAGAAAATAAATAAAAAGAGCAAAAGATAAAAATGAGGATTGGGTTTTCATCCAGAGTCATTCTGTGTGCGGAGGTCCGACTGCATGTTTTCCTAATCAGGTACAAACTTATCTGGGAGATATTTTCCTCCTTGCATCCATACTTTAAAGATGAAAACGATTTCAAAATTTTGTTTATCCGAAACAAAACATTTAAGCAATATCTAATGTTCAGATCATGATAATGTTTCCAAACTTAAAAACAATACGAAAAAGGAAAAGAAAAAGAAAAATGAAAGTAATTAGAGTATTACTCCCTCCTTCTCAAAATTTGCAATGATTTGATTCGAATCGTATTTCTATGTGTGTATTAAATTTAATATTAAATTTAATTAGTATTTATAAGTAGTTTTTTATGATGATGATTTGTTTAAGATCAAATGATGAAAGAGAATAAAAAAAACTAATGAAATATATTGAAGTATTGTAATTATTTTAATATAAATTTATTTTCAAATCAAAAAACAAAATAAATATTATAAAATTTATAAAACGGCCCAGTGTTCCAAAAATTATCGCACAAGGGGTAGTATTTTGGAAAATATCTCGCCCTGCAATTATTGGCATTCAATACAGTTTTCTTTTTATAGGAGCAATTTTGAAATCAGGAAGAGCCTGATCCAATAACGTTTAGAAATCGTTATCAACAAAAGAAATCCACATATACGCATTAAGTTTTTTCTGAGCCAACCTAGAAATAATAAAGCCAATGGCTGTCGCCGTTGTGCTCAGTCAAATAAGGAAACTGTACTCAGCTCATTAAAGGGCTGCATACTCATTTCCAGGTTTGACATTTTCCCACAATCGAAACGGCAACTGCAATCTACTCCTGTACTATTTTTGACCCCTTTTACACTACACTACAATAGAACATTGATGGTAAGAACTTCCTAAATGTTCACACTGATAGTATCGTATATAGCTCCCATGAGGCACATAAATACACCTTCGACTGTTTCCACCTAATATATTAATAAAAACAAAAATAACAATTCTGATTTAAATAGATTTTTCATTATAAAAAATATCGAATCTTTAATCACATAATATATTAGAACGAGAATTGATTGCACTGATTCGAATCACACAATTTCTTTCTTGCTAAGAGCATCTATTGAAAGGAAAATCTACTATGCAGGGACGACCTGAGTGTCAGGTCAGCGACATTTTTTCCGAGTCCTTAGTCTTGCACTGAAAAAAGTGCAGGAAAGGGAAAGGATATAGACAGATAGCAGATAGGATTTGGAATGGCGAATCCGCCTTTTTCTTTTATGGCGATTCAAAGAAAGGAGAATCTCCCTTTAAAGATGGAAGAAAATTATGATTAGAGATCAGGAACGCGATAAAACGAAGGAAGCAAAAACGAATGGAGGTCGTTATACTGATTCCATCACCTTATCACGAAACACGCCAAGTCAAGGTGCACACGAATATTAGAAAGGCGAAGATGACAAAAACCAGAACCATATCATCGTTGGATTATTCTCTCATCAGGAGAAAACAACGAAGCGGAAAGGCAGTTGCTGGATCTACTTTGAATATCAACCCACGTAGGATAATGACTGACTAAACACAAAGGGACTGATGAACAGGATCTTGAACATGATATGGCAAATTCATCTAAACCGACATCTCGCACCCAAGAGGCTGACTCAATAGGTCGGCAAATAATTTGGTGTGAAAGTGCGTTTGCTTTATTACAGGATATCCTATGCATCTTGATGCACTTTAAATAGACTTTATCGGGGACCATAATCATGCACATTATTCTTCAAGCACAAGTGATGGAAATCAATAAAGCATAGGTAAGGAGATGATGATAGTACCTCGCTATTTGCACATGGCCCGAGCGTGTTTCGCTTTATTTAGCCTCCTACAGATTTCGCCAAAAGCGTTGAATTTTAAAATAGTACGAAACAATCATAAGCACTGATATCACTGATCAAGGACTCACAGCCACCAAAACTGCAGTAGAGTAGGATTCACGACCATAAGGCATCAGTATATACTGAAGGAACTACTTTAATCGCGAAAAACTGAGTCAAAGGACGATAATGAGTTATGACCAAATGGTGCCATAGTAATCAGGAGAAATTGATGTATTAAGTTCAATTTCTGATGTTTCAGCCATTGTGCAACTATTATCAAAATAGGGTTTGGTGAATATATATCATGACACACATAAGTTTAGATGTATCTAGTTAAAATCAACAATCAAGATTAAATCATGGTTGATTAAAATCAACAATCAAGATTAAAACATGACTGGAAGATACTTCTTCCGATGAGAACCTAATAATTAATAGGTCACTATCATCAAGTTATCCATATCCCCAAACACATCTATAATTACCTCTTAATCTTTGACTATTGATTTTAAATAGACATATCGAAACTTATATATATCATATATCCTTTTTTCCTATCAAAATATGAATGTAAAAGGAAAATAAATGCTGATCCGATCCAAAACCTGCCCTGGGACGAACTACCAATCAATAAACGCATTACAGAGATTGAATGGTCCCATAATTGTACAACTCCAATAGCATTTTCAAGGAAGTGGGTTCTGCGCGGACAACGATGGAGCATAGGATTTCCAAAGTGAAAAGAATAACAAAAGGGAAAAAGCACGAAGATTCGCCTCATACCCTTTGTGTGTGATGGATTGAAAGCTTTTTAATTGACCTGCAACTGCAGATTTAAGACGCATGTGATGGATGAGCATGAGTTTCAGTCAGTTGGAACAACAAACAAAAGCTCATTAGCCAAACAACATACAAAAGCTACACAGAGGAACAAAAAACTTTGAGGAAAAACTATTCAACCAGATGTCCTATAATCTTCTCCTTTAGATCCTTCCCTTCCTCACGGCCACACGTAGGTTTCATATGGAGCAAAAAACATGAAGTTAAAAATCACTGTCTAAGTAATGAGAAGATTCTCCGTCAGAGAGTTTACAAAAACAAAAGTGCTTCCATCCGTATACACGATAAACAACGGAACCAAAGGTGTCTTTTCAACGGTAGCGCCATTGCGAATAAAATTTAACCCGGCCAGATGCTCACTCACACTTGCGTAACTTTCGCTAGGAAAACTGAAAATGTGGCTCCTGGATAATCCTTCCATATCAGGAATCTGGATATACTGATACTTGCACTCCAATCCCTCAGCATATACACCTCCAATGTCTCTAACAGGTTTCCAAGTACAATGAGCGAACAAGGAGCATTGGTAGAAAACTGAAATCCCATTGAAACATGGATCTCCAAAAGGGCAATGATTTGTGGAATAGAGATAAACTTCAGCACTTCTTGAGAATGTGAAGAACTCTCACCTCTTTCTAGCAAAACAAGCATTACATGAAAGAAAAACAACATGAGCTAATAGTATGACTCTAAAAAAACAATGTACAACTTGCACAGGCCAGTGCTACCCTATGTGTAACTTTAGGTCACTTGTTATTGCGTTCGGGTGGATGTTGTTAATATTGTGCACGGTTTCAGTTTAACTAGTATCTATCGTTTACGAGAGCAGAATTAATGGTTTCTTAAGCGATAGTTTGCTTCGATGACAATGCTATTTGAGGAACCCTGACTTGGATTTGCTCGAAGTTAGAGATGATGCTACTTTTTTCTTTTTCTATTCGAGGAATAGTAGTAACAATCATTTTTTATGTATTCCCGAACCTCTTGTTCCCTAGATCGTTGATCTAGGGTGGATACCAGCATTTCATGAAGGTCTAAACCAACGAGTGACAAAGAGAGTTTCTAATACTCCCTTCCTCCCGTTATTTTTGGGATTTTTTATGTTTTTATATGGGTGCACAAACAGAGAACCAAAACATAATACAGAAATTTATACGTATTCGATGACAATCAGCAATCTGCGAATCGGCATTGGCTCCGGCGACTCCGCACAGCCTCGTGGATTCCGCAATTTAGGGTTCCGGCGAGGCTAGAGAGAGCGCTCGGGGAAGAGCGGAGGCGGCGATTGGATAGTGAGTGATGAGGCGGCGATGTAGTCGATGAAGGAGAGGGGATGGAGAAACTGGCGCTGGATTTTCTTTCGAAAAAGGGATAGATAGAAAATGAGTCCACTGGATTTTGATGATGCACATTGTCCAAGAAAAAGAAATTAGATATCATCGAACTGTCATGTACTAACACACATCATTCCCTTTGATGTTGTGATATATAAATGTTATGGAAACAAGTTTGATAACAACTTGTATAGAATAACGACCGTGTAAATTTTTATGCACATTGAAATTATGAAAAAATGATACATCTTTTATGAATTAATTGTTAAGACATGTGAACTTTGCAAGCACACACGCCCACACGCATGAGTTGGACTTGAACTTGGGTAGATGGTGCTCGTAAAGATACGAGCATCAATCGCGGGCATATTCTTCTTGGACAAAACTAGAATTAATAATGATTATTTTTATGCCTTAAAGAATGTGTGTCGAGGCAAAGAAAAGGGCAATCAATGCCCGAGCGCAATGGTCATTCTCATGCAAGTGTCAAGCACTTTGTTCCCTTGAAAAAACATGTCTTTCCACTTACGAATGTGTTTCTTCGGATTTGAAAAATTGTTTTTTTATATATTTTCTGCATTCCAAATCAAATTCAAACACATTACTTTCATCACATTTATCATCTTTCTCATTAATCAAGAAATCTCCAAAAACACAAATATCGGTTTCTCTCAACTTTCACAAAAGAGATCTTAGGAGAATTTCTTCGAGATCGTTTTCCGTAACTCCCTTTACATAGAGTTAGTTGTATCCTAAAGGATTATTTGTCTAAATCCAAGAAAGAGGATGAATAAATTCTTAAAAAAAAAATTGATACTACACCGCCTCAAAGTCTGGAGAACAATCTTCATATTCCACTCTTGGTACTACAGATTTTCCTCACACATTCCACCTGTGGTTACCTCAGACATGATACTCTCAACTCACGAGTGATAATCCAATCAATATGCCACATAAGTTTGGCACAATGTACTTTCTAAGCATAAGAGGAATGAATCCATAAGTTTCATTCGCGTAAGTTTACGGTGATGCATACATGCATTAATAAAAGAGATTCAAAAGAAGGATGTAGAAGACAAAGAATCACGCTTTATCAATCAATCAATTTGAATGAAGCTACCAAAATTCAATGAATACAGAGGCAGTATAAGCAAATCAGCACCCATTAAACATCACAGAGCGAGCATCGAACCTGGTTTAGTCTACATAAACAATACGTTCTCCATATTTCACAATCAATATACTGTGGAAGCAACGCCTATTGACCAACAAAAACCTGCACAAACCAGATATAACCCCTACAGTGGCCGCTTCATTCACTCTTTCATAGCGGTTCGGTTGAAAGAATGCCCCCTGTCAACTAGGTCTAAGCACAAGACTGAACACGGCGTCAAAGTCGCCTCTCACTTGGACAACAGCCGTATACCGGCCTCTAGGTCGTCTAACGTGATGGTGAGCAACTCATCCATATCAATACATTCAAAGCTGAGTCGAAGGTCCAGATTTTCCCTGGCGTTAACCAGCATTGGTTCTATCATACCTCCATTCATCTCTCGCTGTTGCTCTGCTGTGGTCTCTCTCTCGATCAATGATGCAATGGCATCCACAGTACAGGAAGCATGTAACATAAATCCATGTAGTAAACTACCCTCCGGTTGACTATGCATCTTAAGATGGGTAATCTTGGCCAAATCCTCGGGACTGAAGTCGCTAAAATGGAAGAACTTTGTCACCCTCCTGCAAAATCCTTCATTGGAAGTGATAACACGCTTCATGGGCTCACTGTATCCGGCGAATATGACTACTATCTTGCCACTGTCCATGACGGACATGATCTCTTCCAAGGCCTCCAATCCATAGTCTTTATCATCTGACTTCTGTGAGGGTACTAGACGGTATGCCTCATCCACAAAGAGGATTCCTCCCTCAGCTTCCTTTATCTGAAGCAAGGAGAAATATATTAGCTACGCCCACATATACTACTTTGAAGTTAATTGTAGAGATAAGAGGCAATAAAAGCTGAAAGGAAGCAGACTACTATACCATTCTCCTGGTCTTTGGCCCGGTATGACCAATAAATTCACCGACCAAGTCAGTTCTCTGCACTTCTGTCACCTTGTTGGTCGGTAGGATCCCCACCATATGTAGTAATTTTCCGAGAACCCTTGCCACCATAGTTTTTCCTGTCAAAGAACAAAAGAAAATTTAGAAGTACTTGAAGCCGTAGTTGCTCCAGGCTCTAAGTCCAACAAACCCAATAATGCAAGGCAAAGCGGGTATAAGGACTCAATTCTGCTGCTATATCCGCAGTGGTACGGAAAATCATACTTACCATGAGCACCAGAAGCACGAAAAAAAAAACCTCAAAAGAGTATCATGTGTATGAATTGCTCTTCCATTGTCCAAAAAGCAAGACATTAAACCACAAATCAGGGGGAAGCTAAGATATCAAAACCATAAAACATATCAATGCGAATACTTTCAGGTTCACTGCCCAAATTTTATCTGAAGAAGACCATTGAATATATCCACGAGGCACAGTCTCACAGAAGAGTGATTCTTACTATTTTCCATCTGTAAGCAGCATGCCAATGCACAATAAAACAAACAGGATGTTCTAGAAAGATTAACCAAAGAGTTGCCTGTTCCAGGGTTGCCAAGGAATGCCATGTGAGGTGGTCTTCGTGCACTAACTTTTAATCCAAGGGCTCTTCGCCGTTCATCAAGAAGCATTCCTTTCGCCCATTTCCTTAACTGCAACTTAACATCATTCAACCCCACGATATTTGATAACTCACTCTCAAGCTCATCCATCTTAGCATTTGCCTCACTACATGCTTTGATGGCCCTACGCCTTCTCTGTTCCTCAACATGTCGGTGCAGCAACTCTCTCAACTCCGCAATTCCAGGTCCAAGCGATAGATGATCCATAGGACAACGGTCATCCTAAGATCAAACCAAAAGGGTTTTTCATAAGTGAGAAGATGCCATACTCAGAGACCATAAACAATTAAGCAAAATTATCTTGTCCACTCACTGACATTGTCTTTCGCACTGCAATCGGCGTTATACTCGAGCAATGCCGCCACAGCTGAGTTTGTTTCCCACAAGTTCGCATGCCAACAAGCAAGGTGTAAGGGCGTCATGCCATTCTGCATTATATCAAGCATGAAAGCATCAAAATAACTGAACTCAAACTCCCACCTATAAATTTAGGCATCTTGTACGTACATTTGTCTTGGCCTCAACAGAAGCACCATGGGAAAGAAGCAACCTCGTCGTGTCACCACAGCCTTGCTTTGCCGCCATGTGCAATGGAGTCTCTCCATACTGCACGTCACATACCAAATCAGGAAACTCTGTGCCTTTCAGACAATTACCTTCAAGTTCAATCACATGACCCAGTCCTCACCATGTTCTTAGCCTCCAACTCAAGTTCTCCAGGCCCTCTCCAATCAAGCAAGAACTGAACAATCTCGACCCTGTTGTCCCCAGCAGCAACATGAAGCGGTGTCTGGGACAACTACACTCGCAGTCAAAACCATCAAAGCATCAAGAATCAGCAAAAGGGCAAAAATCATAGCGCTAATCCAAGATCTGAAATCCCGACATTTGATTTAGCAAACGAATGAGTTTTTCCATATCAATTTCTTTCTAGAACAAGAACAATAAAACCGATGATATGTCAATCCCACTCCTTTCTTGAGCATTTCTTCACCTAAAAAGAAATCAACTCTGCGCCGATGCAAAAATTTCAATGTCTTGCAATCTGATTCCTAACCCAATCAATCCATCGACGCCCCATATCTTGATTCCTCTCAGCGATTTGACACCCAACACCGACCGTAAACCAACTACTAGTTCCCAAATGTCTAGCTAATTGCATCAAGATCCTCATTCCTCAATCAACACCCCAAATATCACCAATTTACTTGTACACCAAAACCAAATCATCTCCCAAATCAAAATCACACAAACGCCCAATTCAAGAAACACACAATACACAAATCTTGAACCAGACCCACAAATCTTTTACACCAATCAAATCAATAAAATGAGAAAAGAATCAATCCATACAATGGGGTTGCGTTCATTGAGGAGAGTAGGGTTGTCGGCGAGCAATGCCCTGAACCCAGCGAGATCACCGTCTGCGCGCCCATGAATGGTGTTGTTGGTCCTGTTGGATCTCGGCCTATGCGGATTATTCGTCGTCAACGGCGGCATTTCTCTCACTTGTTCTGTCTTCTTGATCCTCTTCTTCGACGGCTGCTCGGCGGTGGAGATGGACGGCGCCGCGGGAAGCGAATTGACGGTGAACGACAGAGGATGGAAAATGAGGAGAAAAAGAACGCGAGAGATTTAGGGGTTGTTTTGTTGTTGTTGTTTTTGGGTTTGTGAATCTGTGGGGAAATTACTTGGAAATTTGAGGGGGTGTTTGTCTTTCCTGGGTTTGGTTCGATTTGCTGTGTTTGCAATAATAGAGAAAAGGTGGTGTGATGTTTACAGCGGTGTTATTTCTTGAAAACGTCAAACAGTGCGTGCATAAAAAGTTGAATTTGGTTCGATATGTAATCCTGCATGTTATGGAACTTTGTTTAGACATAAACGTTCCAAAAGTAAAATCATAGTTTTGTATACTGACCAATTTCCTTTTTTTTCTTTGAAAGGGACCAAAATTCTTCTTGGTTCATCAAATTCACGATATTTAAATGTTTAACTTTTTGCATAATGTTTTAATTTTTTTAGACATCAAATGAGTGGATTTGTTAACATGACATAAAACACAAATGTGATAAGTCATAAGTTCAATCTATATCCTTAATGAATGGTATTTTTTTATATTTAGTTTTTCGATGATCATTTTAGATTTCGTATCTAGATTCAAGATTAGGGAAGAATTGTGATCCACGAACTGTTGTCAGTTGATATGTTGTGGAGCATTTGGACCATTGGATTCTAAATTAAACGGTTCAGATTTGTTTGATGTTTTAAGAGTTGTTTTTTTTTATAGGTATGTTGTTTGTATAAGATTGTTGTTATTAATTTTTTTTATAATTGATATTTTTGTAATAAAGGTTTTTTTCTTTAGATTTTTCAAATGAAAAAAAGAAAAAGAAACAGTAATCAGCACACTCGTGCTGTTGGACTCCAGATACACAGGATCTGACTCCCAAAATCAATTCTTAAAAATGTATTAGGAAATGTGGATCTTGCCTCTAAATTACTTGGAACAAAGTGTGAACATTTTACAGGACTTGCATCGTTTTCAAACAATAACAACCACCAACCTAAAATTCTCACAATGTATATATTTTAGAGAGGATAAAATATATACAATTTTTTTTTATTGTAAACAGCGCAGAAATAATAAACGCGATTTTGCAACGTTGTGCAACGTTTTCAAGGAGGGACTTGTAATACTCCAACGCTACGGAAAAAATATCTAACAAAAGATCCCATCAAAATATGTAGCCGCTCGAGTATCCCATACGTATAAGAAAGCGGATCAACAGCTGTCCCTGATGTGTTATTATTTATGGTATAATTCATGATTCATTGATCTCAATAATAAAAAAAGAATTATAATATTTTGTACGTTTTAATATATATGTAATTTTCTTTGTCGAATTTTTAAAATGTTACAAATATAAAAATTTTATAAATAAATTAAAACAAAATATTTTAATAAAAAATAATAATTTTAAAACAAAAATAATATTTAATTTGATCCAAAAACTTTTATTTAATACAGCACAAAATTAATTCTAACGTATAAGCACTTGTACACAAAACTAGATGAGACTCACCTCGTTTCCATCTCTTTGCTATAACGTGTGGACATCACGCTCATCTCGTTTCCCTTCTTCTCCGCCATTGTTGCTTCCTCAACTCAATCTCACTTTCCCCCTAAAACTCTCCAATCCAACCCATACAAGTCTGTGAATCGCTTCACTTCTCCTCAACAATCACCACGCAAAATCTCTCTGCAGAAACCTTGCAGTCTCTCATAGCTGTGTGTCTCAGCCGCATCGATGGCGGCGACGTTGATGAACCTCCACTTATACTCCGAGTTCCGGCTTCGACTCACGCCGGAATTGCATAACCATCGGCGGAGCAGTTGCTTTGCGGCGTCGTCGTCGAGATCCGTGAGGCGACGGCGGCTGGTGTGCAGGGCGTTGAAGGAGGAGGAACGAGAACAGGGAGGGAAGGAGGGGGAGGGGACTAGGGTTAGGGCTTTGAGGTCTCTGAAGTCGACGATCGTGACGATGTGTAAGTGGCCGTCGACCGAGGAGTATCGGAGTCGATTGGCCGAGCTCGAGGAAGTCGTCTTCTTCGTATGTGTTGAGGACTCTGAGTTTGTTGTATTGTTTTGTGGTGATCTGTTGACTGATTGTTTTGATTTGTGGATTTGTAGTTGGCGCAGCAGGTCGGGAGGTACATTGTGACGATGATGAGCACCGGTGTGATTCTTTTGATAGGGTTTCAGATGTCAGGTATTGATGCTTGGTTGTTCTATGTTGTGGTGTCGCGGAGGAGCGGTGTGCTTGTTGTATTGTTGAATGTATTCTTGTTATGGTGATGATGATGTTGTGTTTGTTTTGGATGAGTGAAGGTGGAGATCCGCAGATGAATGACTTGATTTGGTATAGTTGGCTCGGAGGGATTATCATCGGAACCATGGTTGGTGCAAATATGGTCCTCGAGGAGCACAGCCGAGCTGGCCCTAGAAATGTTGTTATAACTGGGAGGTATTGCTTCTGTGCATCAACAATATCCTCGGTCTTGGTTGTGCTTGCTAAATGTTTGAACCCTCTATTAGTTCGAGTACTGGATGGAGTTTGGTTCTTTGACATTTGAGGTAGAGTCAATGTATGCCCATGCTCCAAGCCTAAGACAATCATTTACATGACTGGATGTGTTGAGTTATAAGCAGTATTCATGATTTTGTTAAAGCACAAACTTAAGCTTTTGGTAGTGTGTCTGTGTGAGTTCCTCATCGGTCTTGTAGTGTCATGTCGAGAAATGAGAAGCTCTCCGTGTTTTGTCGATGAGTATATCAAGTCACATTGGCCTTGATGGATTAGTACATCAATCGATGACATCTTGCTCGTGGACAGAATAAATAGACTATCTTGAGGGAGCACTCACAGCCTTGAGTCTGTTTTTATCAACTGATGCAGCACTAGGGGCTTGGGCAAAGCACTTGCTAGGGAATTTCTTCTTTCTGGAGATAGAGTGGTTGTTGCTTCCCGCAGGTGTGTTCTTCGGAGGGAGCTCAATTTTTTGCTTCTAGCCATGTTACTCTTTATTTTATTTTATTGCTCCAAAGATTGGATATTCCTGTTGCTAATTATGTATAATCTGCGAGATAGTGCTGAATCAGTCGATGCAACAGTGAAGGAACTCCAGCAGAACCTTCAGGAATTGATTGCAGTGAATGGGAAAAACCTTGAGCATGCGAAAGTAGTGGGAATAGCCTGTGATGTTTGTGACCCCGATGATGTTAAGAAGTTGTCGGACTTTGGTGTAAACGAGTTGGGCACAATCAACATTTGGGTGAGTTTTATGTGGTTTTTCCTTGTGGAACTTGGTTATCTACAGGAGTTTGATCTTTGAAGCCACAATTTCCAATCCAATTTCCAATCAAAGTTGGTTGAGTAGATTCCATAACTCCAATATCGTTGACCTGCTTCTTCAACTTGTTCATATGGGTCGAGCAGTCCAAAGCATGTCTTATAGTAGTAGTTTGTTGCTAGTATGCTGGGTGACTTACTTGACCAGGTATCTATAAGACATCAATCAATATTCATGCAACTGAGATGTATCACTTGTACCGAAGTAACTCGTTCTCATTTCTATTCGTTTGAGCAGTTTCTTTAGTTTCTGCAATTCTGTTTCCCGTTTATTTCTCATGTCATGTTGATAGTGTCTTTTTCCTTGCCTTGCTTCTGTGTGCTGCTTGTTCATCTTGCTCGTATTTTCTATTTTGTCAGGGTGACGTGCTGGTTTAATTTGTATTTGTTTGACAGATAAATAATGCCGGGGTTAATAAAGGTTTCAGACCATTGTTGGAGTTCAGCAATGAAGACATTGAACAGGTAGGATAATTTTTTCTCTAGCTCTTTGATATTAATGATTATGTTTGTCAGGAATCCTTGTCCGTGAACTTGATCAGGAAAGCTCCGCTTAAGGCATTACTCAGTCGACTGTATTAGTTGGGGTTTTCTGCCTTTGCCCATTGAACAAGCAAGCCACCTTCCTTTGTCCCTTGACCTTATAGTATGCTCTATGATAGACAACATCCTTCTTAGAGATCTGCCTCCTCTTAGGCATCAGAAAGGATTTAATTTTACACGAATTAGAATATGAAAACCTAGAGATGAGTGCTAGCTGGTTCTGTCTTGGAATATCAAGGTGAAAATATATTGTTCCATTGGTGAGCATCTATATACTCACTGGACATTGTGCATTATAATAACATTCTTATATTTACCATGCAGATCATCTCAACAAACTTGGTAGGCTCCATACTGTGCACAAGAGAAGCCATGCGGGTAATGAGAGGGCAAGCCAACGGTGGCCACATATTTAACATGGATGGTGCAGGATCTGGTGGATCAAGTACTCCGTTGACAGCCGTGTAAGATTTACATCTTAAAAGTTTTTTATTCTTCTCATGGCGTCGCAAGTCAACTTGGGGGTTGTCTGGTATTAACTGGCAAATTCTGGAGTTCTTTCTTGACTCTTACGTTTCTGATGATCTTTTCCTTAATTATAAGCAGCTATGGATCCACGAAGTGTGGTCTAAGGCAGCTTCAAGCTTCTCTGTTCAAGGAATGCAAGGGCACAAAGGTGGGAGTGCACACAGCTTCTCCTGGCATGGTGTTGACAGAATTACTGCTGAGGTACATTCAACAAGTTCCTCTCCTCTACTCAGTTTTTTATCAACGCAAATATGAAACAGAAACTTACTGTAGTTTTGAATTTTTGTGCTAACTCCTGCAATTCTTGGCGCAACCTTTTGCCCAGTGGCGCAACACTAAAAAATAAGCAGGCGTTCAATATCATATGTGAGCTGCCAGAGACCGTTGCACGAACTTTAGTTCCAAGAATGCGGGTGGTGAAAGGAAGTGGGAAGGCCATCAGCTATCTCACACCTCCAAGAATTTTGCTTGCACTTGTCACAGCGTGGGTACGACGAGGTCGATGGTTTGATGATCAGGTACTCATCAAGAGCTAATTAACTGGAAGGAAATTTGTCTTGCACCTGCCATCAGCACCTGTCACTGCACTTATTATTTGTCTTGCGGATTGTCCGTCTCGCTCCAATATTTCCCTGAGCCTGAGATTATTTGCTCTATTATATATTTGGCTTGGAAAAAGGCAAAGACAATGTGGTATATGCCGCAGCTGCATGTAGCCATGCTACTGCTGGAGCTCATAAAACTCATGTAGTTGGTTCAACTAGTTTCAAAATCTGTTGATCTTCAGGGCCCTATTGTGCCTAGAATTATATGCGGCTTAAGCCTTTGTACACGAAGAAGCCTCCTAGATGAAGTTGAGTTCTGACCTGTATGATGTGTTGATATTTCAGGGAAGGGCATTATATGCTGCCGAAGCTGACCGTATACGGAACTGGGCTGAAGATCGTACTCGATTTTCCTTCACTGATGCGATGGAGATGTACACCGAGAATACCTGGGTATCTGTTTTCTCCCTATCGGTTGTCTGTGCCTTCATCATCCTTTCCAGCTCGGTTAATTCCTTTCCTGGCACCTAAGGTCTTCCAATACTGGCCAACAACTTCACTTGTCCAGCAAACAATCAATTCTTGATTTTGTCATTTCGATAAGCTAGCGAGCTGCGAAGTTGTATACCCTGCAGACGGGATACAAGCTTTTCATATAACAATAGCAATCGGGCTCTGGCTATGGGCGATACTCGGCAGTTGAAGAAGAAATATAGCGGTTATGTGCCAGAAAGCGAACGTATTGTAGATACCACAGCAGGTTGTATAGGGTTCAATTTACAGATCCTTCATTGACTTCATTTGCTTTGCGCTTGTGATTGAACTGGTGAAAGCCTGTATTGATCTCTTATCATATCATGAATGCATGCGGTAATTCAATTGGTTAAGCTCTTGGCAGATGAAGTCAATCGCATACATGTGCTTGAAGAACAAGAGTTGCTAAAGAAGGCGATTATAATGTCTGGTTCATGTACTGAGGCATTCATCTTACTGATCAAGAAACCTCGAAGGACTAATAAATACTTCAATCACAGCGGATGCGATGCATGCTTCAGTCATAATGGATTTAACTGTTGCACATTCAGTAATATCAAGTGCGGAATCTGGGCAACAATAAAACTACATGCAATGTCGAACTCACCAAGCCGAAAAGGAATAATAAGGCGCTCAGCGTACAGGAGGGCTAGATGAATATGGTGCCTATGAATTCCCATTTTCCTTACAAAAATTGATCCGATTATACAAAATCCTCAGGAAAGGCCCCATGAAATGAAACTATGGGCCATGGCTACAAAAAACACATTTGATCAATGACGGCATTAGCAGCTCTCGTCGCAGAACCAGACGCAACAAAACCTGGCCTAGCACTCACAAATTGCCAAGCTTACCAGAGCCGCATCCTCTGAACTGGTGTATCAAGCTGTACAAGTAATGCAAACAAAGTTAAGAACATCAACTCCTCCACACACAAAGAGGTGGAAGTTATAATTATTGCTCTTAAGATACTGCCATATGATAAGAGTTTCGTAGTAAAGTGTGGATTCCTCAACACATTAACAGCGCAGATGTGAGTTATCAGTCATGTGATTAGAGCTGGCGTATTTAGATCACGCAGCTTGGTAAAAATAATGCTTCATGGGAGGCGGGTCAACACAAGCATCATATATGCTTCAAGCTCATCAGATAAAGGAATTTCTCACGAGGGAATAAGCAAACGTAATAATAGTATTGATAACTATGTCACCAACAACTAAACAAGCAAGCTAGTAGGTGGGTTAGATTTGTTAGCTCATCTCTGTAATGGAGACTCAAGTACTTGTTGCTCAATGAATCACGCTTACTTTGCGGGCTCACAGTAGATTTGTTTGCATCAGATCGAAGAAGTGAAGAATTGAAACCACCGCCGAGATCAATAGCCTGATGGCCTGGTAATCTTCTATTTCTTCCCCTAACCTGTACATTATACCCCTTGGTACCCCATACCTCAAACCTGGAGTCGCTTCTACAGATCAGTTCCTTCCCCACGACAGACGAGTACGCCGAGAAGTTCACATCAGTTCTACGAGATGGTAGTTTATTGTCGTTTTCGCACAAGGGTGTATCCTGTCTACCAGATTCTGAAAACAATACTGGATCCTTGATGTTCATACTCGTAAAATCTAGTATCTTCCAGAGAAGCCAATGACAGTTTGTAACCATGTGGCCGCTGTCCAGGTCATTTGTGCTTGTAGTGCACAAATCGTACGATGTGAGTCGTGCGAGAAGGAGATGGCGGCGGCGGGGGGTGAGTTAGGGTTAGGGTTAGGGTTTGGGGGAAAGGGTAGAGGTGAAAGGAGATGGAGAGGAGGAGGAAGAGAAAAGGAAGGATGAGAGTGGTGGCGGTGGCGGTGAGGTGAGGTTTGATCATGGCGGCGAGGAGAGGCGGCAGGCGAATTGATATCGCCGGGAAATCGCATCGGCAACGGTACGGTGGCGGCGGGGCGGTGGTCAGGTTATTGGTTCTCGGTGATGAAATGAAATGAAGATGAGGAACGTGGCAGGCGAGGGTTATCTTGTTTTGTATAATGATGAAATTAAGGTGCATGATCGTGTTCTAATTAAGATGAACTGGATTAGGGGTCGGTCACGTAATCCCGTGAACCAGCTGAGCTGAGCAGTTCACTTAAAACATAGTCGAGTCAGTTCCTCGTTTGGTTAACTACTTGTGAAAACCCTCAAGCTTGAAACCCATTTGGGTTCTCTGACGATTTCGTCTGCAAGTATTGGATTCGATTATGATTATCTCGAGGATTGCATTTGGTTATGAGGATAATATCTCGCTTTGGCTAATTTGAATAGGGATCCCATCTGGGTGTTCTGGAATATGTTAGTATGAGTTAACTTCGGAGTTTCAAACATAAGTTGCTCAATCTGTGGTCGTTGGGCAAAAAGATACCCGTGTTATGCCCAACTGTTACGTCCCATGGGCTGTGCTGTGTGCTTGTCTATGATCTCGGTTTCACGGAGTTGATCGAGTGGGTCTGAGTGTCTAATGCTGAGGTTTGCTGGTTCGAAATTTGGTTATTGGTTTGCTTGTTTGGTGTAACACTCCAGGGTCTAATATGCTGGCTATGAAGTTCCTGGTTCATCATTCAAGTTGTGTAGCAGTCGTAGAATATGATTCCTTCAATGGACGTTTTGCATGCTACGCATAGTCATTGAAGTGTCACGGCTGACCTCTATGTTATTAAAACGTGATGTGGCCACTTGAACTAAGTTCTGGAATTCGTTATGAATGGTCCGGATGGTCCAGTAATGATGTGCTGGTTTCCGAAGTGTATGATTGTCTATTATTTGTAAATTTGGTCAGGGTCTATGCACCATGCAGCTCGAGATCACTCTCCATGATCATGAGTCCGAATTGACAGAAACCATGTAGTAGAGGGGAAGAAAGGAAGGGTGTCCTGTATTACTTCAGGGGAAAGCAAGACGAGGGCAACACTTGAGCATCTCTCTTGATGGTACCAACAGATCATCTTATCCATTTAAGTAGGGAAATGACCGTGATATTTTCATTAACTATACTTGTTTGGAGGGGAAAAAAATTATAGCGCATTTGATATGGTGCTATTGTTACCCTTCAATAAGCTCTTCCACTAGTCATTTGAAGCTGATCGTATCTGCTTTGTAACTGAGTTTCAGGATGCAGGCCATTCAGCGCCCATTACCGAGGATCATGTGCCTGAAACTGGCTGCAACATCTGCTTGCGAGGAATCAGTTGCAGCATTGTTGTGTCGAGAACAAAACTGATGAAGAAGTTAATAAAAAAGGGCGAGCCGCAAGAAGCGTTGGCTATTTTCAATAACTTAACAGAAGAGGGACACAGGCCTAGTCTTGTAACATACATGACAGTTATAGCCGCTCACAAGGTCCAAAATCAGCTGAGAGCAATTCCCTCTCTCATTACCAGGGTGATAGAGGACGGTCTGAAGCCCTACTCCATATTCTTCAATGCTGCAAATGACGCTTACACTGAAGCCGGTGACATGAAAGGAGCCATGAAAATCTTCCTCCAAATGAAGAAGAGTGGATGTAGGACCACCACCAGCACCTATAATACCCTGATAAAGGGTTATGGCAACATTGGAAAGCCTAAAGAGTCGCTGAAATTGCTACAACTTATGAAAGAAGACAATGTAAAACCGAATGAAATGACATTTAACACGGTTATCTGAGCCTGGTGTAGGAACAATCTAGCTGAAGCATGGAATATAGTTGACCGAATGGTTGCTTTTGGGTTTCAGCCTGATGTTGTCACTTACAACACATTTGTCAGTGCATATGCACAAATCGGGGAGACTATTCAAGCAGAGGACATGATTTATGATATGCAGCAGAACAATATGAAGCCTAATGAGTGGACCTGTGGGATCATAGTGAATGGATATTGCAGTGAAGTCAAGCTTGATGATGCCTTCAGATTTGTGAATCAGATGAAGCTTTGGGTGTTCATCCAAATCTCGTTATCTTCAACTCTCTCTTAAGAGGATTTTTGGACATTGAAGACACTGTAGGAGTTGAGGAGGTTATCTTTCATGCTTGTTTTCTTTTTCTTTTTCTTTTTTTCTGTTTACGATAGTCATCTGTTTTTCTTTAGTTCTAAGCAAATGAGTAGATAACTTACTCAGGACAATCTTATACCGCAGCAGATGCTATTTTTAAAATCGTGCAAAGTGTTATTATTTGATTTCTCTGACAAGTTGCTTCCCTAGTATCTGATCATCTTCATTAATATGTTCTTTTCTTCGGATAGGTGTTCATCTTGATGGAAGAATATGGAGTCAAACCAGATGTCATTACTTTCAGCACACTCATGAATGCTTTTAGTGCTGACTCATGGATAGTATCAGAAAGTTTTGGATGACATGTTGAAGGCCGGTATAGAGCCTGACACACATGTTTTTGCCATCCTCGCAAAAGGCTACGCGCGGGCTAGGGAGCCAGAGAAGGCGGAGTCTCTGCTGTTACATATGGCCGAGGCACGTGTTCACCCGCATGCTGTAATATTCACAACCATTATCAGCGGATGGTGCAGCGCTGGGAAAATGGAGGATGGCATCAGGGTTTATGAGGACATGTGTGCAATGGGCTCTCGCCCAATCTGACTACTATTAAGACTTTGATTGACAGCCTGAATTGTTCCGGCTAAGTTTCCAGTAAAAAACACAAGAACACAGGTTTGCAGCAAAGAACGCAAGAACACAAGATAATTGTTTTTGGTGTTGCGTTCACCTTGCAGCTTTTCTGTTTTTCTTTCATTATTTATAGGAAGATTACATTATTAAACAAAAGAGACAGCAGTCCTTGTTTTGCTCCAAGAAACAGCAGTCCTTGCTTTCCTCCAAAAAACAGTAGTCCTTGCTTTGCTCCAAGAAACAGCAGTCCTTGTTTTGCTCCTGCATCCATGCTAATCAGTATCCTACAAACACGGATAATCTACATCTACATCCTACAATTACAGCTACAAGACTCAAGCTTATAGATTAAGCTAACATTTCACCCCCTAAGCTTGACGTCCTTTCTCGATCTTGACAACTCCGACTTGAACGCGCATCTCGTAGAACTTGTCACGCGCCAATGGCTTTGTCAGCAGATCAGCTAGCTGTTCTTCAGTCCGGTCATGTTCCACTTCCATCTTCCTATCTCTGATGCACTCACGAATGAATTGAAATCTAGTATCAATATGCTTACTTCGCTCCTGAAAAACAGGATTCTTGCTGAGAGCAATGGCGGACTAGCTGTCCATCTTCAACATAAATGGCTTGCACGGCTCGCTCCTCAACTCTGAGAGCAGCTGCGCCAGCCAAAATCCTTGACAAGCCGCAGTCGTTCCTGCAATATACTCTCCTTCGCAGCTTGACAGAGCGACGACCTTCTGCTTCTGGGACTGCCAGCTCACAAGACAGGAACCGAGAAAGAAAACGATGCCCGTAGTACTTTTGCGTGTGTCGATGTCGTGACCCATGCCAGCTTCACTGTACCCGAGCAGCTTCAGTGCCACCCCTCTCCTCTTGTAGTAGCAGCCGTAGTCGATAGAGCCCACCACATAGCGCATGATCTTCTTCACCGCAACAAGATGCTCTGTAGTGGGAGACTCCATGAACCGACTCAGATACCCAACGGCGAAAGCGATATCGGGTCGTGTGTGCACCAAGTAGCGGAGGATGCCGACGATACTTCTATATTCCGTCGCATCCACCTTTGGCTCGGTGCTCGCCTTGCTGAGTCTCAGCTTCGGCTCCATGGGAATGTGGCAGGGATTACACCCTGTCATCCCTGCTTTGTCTACAGTTCTCCTTGCGTATGCCGCCTGGGACAATGTGATGCCGTCCTCCTTTTGTTCAACCTCAATGCCAAGGTGAAAACAGAGCAGTCCAAGATCACTCATCTTGAAATGATCCTTCATCTCCTTCTTGAAGTAGTCAATCTCAGCGGCATCGTTTCGAGTGATTACGAGGTCATCGAGATAGCATGCTCGGAGGCGTCCACCAGGAGCCGGGACGCGCCATGCCCGTGTGCGTAGATAGCATGCTCGGAGGCGCTCTGCTGGAAACTAAGCGCCGCCAGCGTCTGGTCCAGCTTCGCATTCCACGCCCGTGGAGCCTGCCGGAGTCCGTACAGCGCCTTGTCCAGACGCAGTACTTTGTCCTCTTGTCCGTCGATGACGAAGCCGGGAGGTTGCTTGACGTAGACCTCTTCGATCAACTCCCCGTTGAGGAAAGCGGGCTTGACGTCCATGTGGTGTACCGGCCACCCCTCCTGGGCGGCGAGAGCAAGCAGTAGTCGTACGGACTCGATGCGGGCGACCGGCGCGAAGGTCTCCTCCACGTCGATGCCGGGTTGCTGAACGTACCCCTTGGCAACGAGCCTCGGCTTATGCTTGACCATCTCTCTGTCGCCGTTCTTCTTCACCTTGTAAACCCACTTTAGCCCGATCGGTCGATGACCGGCTGGAAGGGTTACAATCCGCCAAGTGTGGTTGGACTCGATGGAGTCTATCTCCTCAAGCATGGTGCGCCGCCAAGACTCCTCATTCTCCGCCTCTGCAAAGGAGCACGACTCCTCTCCAACCTGCAGATGAAGTTCGTCAGCAAGGTTGCGTGGAGCGAGGTTTGGTGGAGAGGCAGGACCGAGTAAGTCGTTGATGGCCCTGAAACGCGGGGTGACGTCGTAGTCCGCGTCTATGTACTCGGAGACGTTCGATGGTGGCGAGACGAAGACAAGTTGATGCGGGGTCGGTGTAAGTGTACCGCTCGGCGCAGGTGATGCTGGAGCTGGCGCAGGTATGCCGCCCGAGGCTCGTGACACGCCGCCCTGCTGCAGCGGGGAAGGTGAATTTCCCGCTGCCTCTACACCCTCTGGCTCCTCCACGAGGTACTCGACAGTGAAGTCAGTCCCGTGGGCCACCACGTCGTTGTTCTCCTTGTGCCACTCCCAAGAGACGCGCTCGTCGAAGATAGCGTCGCGCGACACCACGGCGCGGCATGCCTCCGGGTCGTAGAAGCGTCAGGCCTTGGACCCAGACTCGTACCCGATAAAAACCAACGGAGCGGCACGGTCCTCGAGCTTCTGGAGATACGAGCGCGTGGACTTGACGTGGGCGACGCAGCCGAAAGTGCGCAGGAACTCTACATCCGGCTTGCGCCCGAACCACGCCTCGAATGGCGTCATGCCGTTGACACTCTTCGTGGGCGCTCTGTTGAGGAGGAACACATCCGTTGCCACGGTCTCGCCCCAGAAGATCGTCGGCAGGCTGCGCTGTCGGAGAAGGCTGCGCGCCATCGCAACCACCGATTGGTTCCGGCGCTCCACAACTCCTTTTTGCTGGGGAGTGTAGGGCGCCGCGTGTTGTCGATGAATGCCTTGCTCCTCGCAGTATGCCTGAAACTGCACGGAAGTGAACTCACCCCCATTCTCCGTGCGCAGGACCCGAAACAGGCGCCCTGTCTCCACCTCTACCTTCTTCTGGAACACGCGCGCCGCCGCCAGCGTGTCGCTCTTGGCTGCCAGGAGTACAAGCCACATGTACCTGCTGCGGTCGTCGACCAGCAGCAAGAAGTACTTTTTCCCTCCGTGTGTTCCCGGCGAGATGGGACCGCATAGGTCCGCGTGGACCAGATCCAGGAGCCCTTCTGCCCGGAGCTTCGCCTGTGCCGGTAATGGACGTCTCTTCACCTTGGTTGCGACACAGTCCTCACAAAGCTGGTGCACATGGTCGATGCGGGGAAGGCCGGTCACCATCGTCCCGAGCTTGCGGAGGGAGTCGAAGTGCAGGTGGCCAAACCACTCATGCCACAGTCAGGCGCTGTTGATAGTGCGTGTAGCCAGGCAGAGAGGCCGCCCCACGGTGAGCCGGAGTGTGTAGAGGCGGGTTGGCGACCGCCGGACTCGAGTCAGGAGTCGATGACGCTCATCGCGGATCCGGAGCAACCCATCTTTGATGTGGATATTGCAGCCCACTTCATCGAGCTGCCCGAGACTCACGACGTTCGTGGTGAGCCTTGGGATGAAGTACACCCCCGTGAGGAGCGTGTGTTCCCCAGTTTTGCCCTCGAAGACGATGTTGCCGATGCCCTCAATCGGGACCACTGATGAGTCTCCGGATTTAACAGTTCCTTTGACGACAGCATTAAGGTCGAAGAATGCGCTCTGGCACCCGGACATGTGATTTGTGGCGCCGCTGTCCAGGAACCATAGGGACTCGTCGCGCCCATCTTCGCCATAGAGCTGCACGAGCACCTTGGCTTCAACCACGCGAAACGGAGGACGTTCTGGCGGTGGATCTGCAGTAGTGGCTTGACTCAGGGTAGCAGAGTGTACGGCGCGATGCGAGGTGTTGGAGATGAGGTTCGTCCTAGCCATCAGGAGCGTGGGCTCCGAGTATTCCCCCCCGGCCTGCGTAATATGGGCCTCGGCCTGCTTGAGTTTGCTGCGACATTCCCTGGCCCAGTGGCCCAACTTACCACAATAATTGCATTTGTCGTTGCGGCTCGTCCTGTTCATCCCGGAAGACTTCTCACCGTGTCCGCCGCCGCTCTTCCCACGGCCGCGTGGCCTGCTGCGACCACGCCTGCCGGAAGAGCCACCGGAGCTGGAGCCGCCCTTGTACCCATCCGCCTCCCGAATTTTCAACTTGGCGTTCCACTCCTCCTCGTGGAGGAGGAGGCGCCCATTGTTGTCGGTGACTGGCGGTGGCCTGCGGCGCTGCTCGACAGCGCGGAGTCGTCCGACGACCTCCTCGATCGTGATTATGTCGAGATCGAGGAGCGTCTCGATGGAGATAGCCACCTGCTCCAGTGGCTCTGGAACAACCTGCAGCAATTTGCGGACGACCTCCGCGTCGGTCATGGTGACGCCGAGAACGCGAAGGTGTTTGGCGATGCCGGTGAGCCGGTTGGCGAAGTCCTCTGTCAGCTCGCCCTCATTGTATGCGAGCGACACGAACTCATGTCGTAGCTCCTGCGCGTTTGCCTCCCGAACACGTTGCGTGCCGACGCGCACCGTCTTGACGGACTCCCACGCGGAACGCGCCGTGCGCTTGGTAGAGAGGATCCCCAGCATCTCTGGCGGGAGGACGCGTAGAATGGTCGCCATGGCAAGGCGATCCTCGCGATACTCCACCTCCTCGCCTTCCGCTGGCTCGATCGCCTGCCACAAGCCCTGCGCCTCCATGTTCACCCGCATCAACAGCGACCACTCCTGGTAGTTGGTGCGTGTGAGTGTTGGGTACTGGACGGACGCGCTCATCTCCTTGATGACGCGCTGCTAGACGATGATGTCGCCACCGCGACGACCGCGGCGCGATTGTGGAGAGTACGAGTCTCGACGACGACGAGGAGGAGTCGG
Organism: Drosera capensis; assembly: GCA_001925005.1. NCBI lineage: Eukaryota > Viridiplantae > Streptophyta > Magnoliopsida > Caryophyllales > Droseraceae > Drosera > Drosera capensis. The sequence continues at coordinate 122,623 of LIEC01010786.1, read as the reverse complement.
CGAGCGACCCCCGGTTGCTGGTTCGGACCTCACAGACATGCCTCACAGGTTCCTACGAACACAGCTCTGATACCAAATGACAGTCTGAATTGTTCCGACTAAGTTTCTAGTAAAAAACACAAGAACACAGGATAATTGTTTTTGGTGTTGCGTTCACCTTGCAGCTTTTCTGTTTTTCTTTCATTATTTATAGGAAGATAACATTATTAAACAAAAAAGACAGCAGTCCTTGTTTTGCTCCAAGAAACAGCAGTCCTTGCTTTGTTCCAAGAAACAGCAGTCCTTGTTTTGCTCCTGCATCCATGCTAATCAGTATCCTACAAACACGGATAATCTACATCTACATCCTACAATTACGGCTACAAGACTCAAGCTTATAGATTAAGCTAACATTGATATGGGGCTACGGAGAAGCCAAGCTTCCCTGGAAAGCTGAGGAACTTTTGGAATCCGCAGTGGCTAAGGGCATAGTTCCTGATGAAGGCACTGTCGAACTATTGGCTGACGCATGGCGGTTTGTTGGTTTAAAGCAGGAAGCCGAGAGAATCAGTATGTTGGCTCCTAAAGATAATATCAATATGGTATATGCAGAAGAGGCTGATATGCCTAATGAGATTTGAAACTACAAGCACACTCCAGAACCTTGGTGCCAATTCAGGGATCTCGGAGTTGCTGGCCTCGTGAATGGATCAACCTCAAAAACTGTAAGAACTCTTGTGCTTCGAGGAGAGTGCAAGATGTTACTTAGAAGCTTTCGTGCTGCTACCACACCCTCACGGGTTTACTCTAAGTTGTCGTTTTGGCATGAAAAAAATAGCCATGTACAGGCAGTTGCTTCCAGTTCAATCGAAAATTGTTTTCAGCTTGTAACATTTTTCTGAAAATAGTGATCAACCTATAACGAAACTCGTTCAGCTAAAAATCAATAACAGCTCCTTAAACTTTACAGTTTCGTTTGCCGTAATCTCGATCAACCTATGCGTACATTTGAGGTTGGAGCTGGTTATTGTATAGTCTATCCGTAGGATACATTACATTATGTCTAGTTCACTATAGTTCAGCCTGATCTCAAACAGCTGGCAAGGAAAGCCTACCTCGACAGCCCATAACTTTAAACTCTACCAGTTATGTATCGTATCATATCATTGCTCTTTAATTTATAATGAAAGTCAAATGTCTTTTATAGCTGTGCGACCTGTTTTTCACATGATTGGAAATCCCGTTTGCATTTTGTTTTTTTTTTTTTTTTTCACTTTGTTCCCTCCTTCACCCGTGAAATACAGTATAGATTCATGGATTGCTTATGTCATAATACCGTCAGCCGAAACACGAAATTCTTTCTTCTATGCTTGTTTGAATCCATCAGCATAGGTGTAACTTCTTAATGTAATCGCATCTTCGTGGTAACTCGAGTAAGGTTTTCAATAATGTGTGCTTATCTAATCCGTGCATCAAATGAGACCCTATGTTAGCATGTTTTTAAGCACTGTTTCAAAAAAAATTAAAAAATCAGGCGTTGGTTCGATCATCTATTGAATGGTTACTCAATATGAAACATTAGCTCATAATCACTCATAGCACCAAGAATCTAAACGAACTCGATGAATTGCCGGAGTCAAGTTGTTTATATTATGACTTCATGAGCAATTTTAAACCAGCTATCTAGCTCATTTCGAAACAGTTTTTAGCTTGTGATAACACCAAACACTTTGGTCCTTGAGGTCCTAAAAAAAACAAAGATAGATTATGGACAAAAATTAGCAAAGTTTTTGAATTCAATGGTCATACTCAAGTAGTCAACTTGTTTTTGGCCATCTACAAAGATCATTGACATTATTCACATAATGTAGTAAATTCCATTGCATGGAACTTTACCCTCGATCACAGTTCCTTCTCCAAATGTATCCAAAATTCATGTTTCCACTTTGTCTAAAATCATGGCAAAACCAGCTGTATCATTGCATGCACCATTATAGCTTAACCGTGTGGTCTCTAAGCTAACATGATAACAATTCAAGTCAAAAAACATGAAAAGGAACTTTTATCAAAAGAAATTTTTTAACGTTAATCAGGTTTGTACTCACATTACTCATTGGCATATCCTTTCACCCTCCCCTGCACCTTCACCTCCCCAATTTGTACTTCTAAAACTTAGCTATAAATAGTGCTGCATCCTCCTATCACTTGACTCATCCAACTACACATACAATAGATATATCATCTTCCTAAGTTTGTAAGAACAATGGCCATCTCCAAGGCTCTAATCGTTTCGCTTCTCGTCTCTCTTCTTGTTCTCCAACTCGTCGAGTCCAATGAGGCGGTACTTATACTGAAACATATTTCTCGATCTATTCTTCCATGCTTAGCATGCATTCTTAATTATGCATATTTTATTTTGTGATCGTCGAGTTTCTTACTATATGTCTGGCCATGATCAGTGATATATATACTGATACTTGTGGTTCATATTTAGGTTGATGATCAGGTGACTGTATATAACGTGTCATCCTCTTACGCTCGTGCCAGGATAAGTGAGTGTAACGCTTACTAACGGGATATTCAGCAGTATACTGAATGATATGTAGTAATATTCGACTCTGTTTATGGTAATGTAGATTGTCCGGTGAGATGTGCAGTCAGGTGCCGCTTGTCGTCGAGGCACAAAATATGCCTTAGGGCCTGTGGAACTTGCTGCTTCCGTTGCAAGTGTGTTCCTCCAGGTGCTTCCGGTAATGCAAAGGTCTGCCCTTGCTATTACAACATGACAACCCATGGCGGCAGGCGCAAGTGCCCTTGAGCTCAAGGAATCGCAACATCAGAATCGTCTTTAAGCATTAATTGTAATATTTGTACGTACAACCTGTAGTTGTATGGATCCAATTACTCTGTCATCCTATTTGCATGTGTCATAGTTAAATCTGTATTTTGTTCTGTTCTGAATATGAAATAAATTCATTGTTACGTTGTTAGCGAATGATCTAGCAATGTGGTTATTCTATTTCCCATTTGGTTAAATACGCACATTGTTTCGTTACTCCTGGAGCGCATCTCAGCTCAGAAGATGCTTCCAGCTCCTGCGACTTTTCATGCGCATGTTCCGTTGAACTCATACCATACCACTGAAATTTGAAGAACATTGAAACTTGGAAAGATCGTCCAAGGCAGCTGATATCACCAACTTTGAACTGGGTTACGCGTTTCTTAATTTGAGACTGAGCCACAGCATGACAGAAAAAACATATTATGAACATGTGTATTCCAAATGGAATACAAGATTCACCCTTTTTACATGGTTTTGATGATACATACGTAAAACAACCAACTTACAGATATTTCAAGCTGTGAAAACCAACATCCTACCTTTCTTTTCGAAATATGTGCTCAAACATAAGATGGCCAGCCCCCTTGGAATCCAACATTTAAGTCTAAGCAGTAATCAACGATAAACCTATGTATACTGAAAACCTCGTCCACCAACCCAATCTACTTCTGTCCACGTGGTTCATCTGAGGGTCTAACGTTGATAGCATCTGTGCCTGACACAACAATCTCCGCAGAAAGGCAGAAAGAAACATCAATCATGAGGGCAGGCAATCCGCGATCAGACAAAAGAAGATGCATAATCCAGGTCATATGCAGATAGGAGCTCAAATTTAACACGGTGCCCTTCAATGGGCTTTCATCACAATGCTCAATCCTCGAGTGCAGAACTCATAAACCGAAATGGTGGAAGGAGATGAAAGTACTATAATTCAAGAAGAGGTGGGAAATACTTGCCGATGCCTTCACGGACTGATAGGTTTGGTCTGATGACATCCTTGAAGTTCACCAGGAAGATATCACCTATGGAAAGGTTATTAGTTGGAACAAAGACGCAGAAGAGTTCCTCATCACCCAAGTAAAAAAAGCAATATGGGTTTCACATGCATTTACTTGTATTCAAGCCAAGTAAACTACACAAAACAATTCAAAACCCCACAGCGTAATGATCAAAACTGCCGAGCATAAGCATCTGAAGAGTGACCCACGAGGTAATGAACCCAAATGCGTATTCCCCGATTCGTGGATGTCTAATAATGGCCACTTCCTTGAATGCCTGTGAGTTTTGATCTGTACAGCGATCAGACAAAATCATTATGCCACGCCATACGAGGTAATGGACAACAAGAACAGGGATGGAGCATACCTGGTGATATCGCAGAACTAATCTGCTTTGAAACAATATAAATATGGCGGACAAATGGCATCCTCTTGATGAACCACTCACCCAAGCCTAAGACAGAAGCTCCCAACCATGATGACATGAACACCCTGACCAAGAAGATGAATGTGATGGATGCTATGAATCCAAGACCTAACACCATCATTAAAAACGCTTAGTGGCTCCACATGTCCAAGTTCAGATAGATTTAATTCAAACAGCTCACACAAATGCAAGATTGTGTTTATCAATCAAGAAAAAAATAAGGATATTAACTTCGGGAATGCATTTAAACCTTGTAAGAACACCAATCTTGCTTCTGTTTGCTTCAAATATAAAAGCAAGATTCTAATCAATGAAATACCAAGAAAAATCAATCTGAAGCTCAATTCTACCTCTATTCTGCTGATCTCTCCTCTATTTCTCTTCTTTCTCTTCCCCTTCTAAGTTCTAAACCTATCCCATGTCACAACGCCTCCATTATGACCTAGCTTCTAGGAAGCTGCTGACAGTAAATGGTATAAAAGCTGGAAGTAGCATATATATACTTACCAAAAAATAACAATGCCGAGGTGCGCAAATATTGGAGAGAAGAATCCATCCACAAAGTGTATAAACCACCAGGTGATATAGAAAGTAATGGCTATAGGAAATAGGATGACACTGCCCAACAACGAATACAGCAACGATCAGTCATAATAAGCATATCAAGCAGCAATCTGAGAATAAGCATTATTCTTATGTATCCCATGCAACAAATATTCCGGACAAAAAGAAGAACCACAGAAACGCAACTGCAAACAAGTAACTTGTAGAAATATTTATTTTGCAATTCAACAACTGAATTTAAGCAGAGCCTAGCAGTAGAATAAGATATCCACACTGATGTGAAAGCACAGTTTATAAAAACTACAATGCTACTAAACCAGAAAGCTTCATTATCATCATTTCCCAGATCAATATTATTGGGGATTGTCAATAGCAATTTTAGGCCATAGTCCCTTGTGCCTCGAGTACTAGATAACTAAATATAGAAAATAAATGAAGAACACGAAGCAATCACACATCACAAGTCACATACCAACCGGTCATGAACTTCTTGGAAGCCCAGCTTCTGAGAACTTTGTAAAATGTCTGCAGTGAAAAAAACAAAACAAAATTTTGATCAGATGTGTATTTCGGTGATGTTTGGCATGCGATCATTCCAATTGCAAAACGATTCATGAGCTTGGCAGAATCAGAAAGGGTGGTACCAACAACAACAACAACAACAACAAAAAACCCACAGGGATGTAAGAACAATTAGCAGCATTGCAGAAGTAGGAGTTGTTGTAACATTGGTATCTTCGTCTACAACATGGATAGTAACATTTTCCGCTATACCTAACTCGGAAATACTTCACGCGTATGCGTCAGATACATTTGGATAGCCACAATCCATCACGTATCAGATAGAAAGAGAAAATTCAGAGAAAAGAAGTTATCTTTCTCGATCACATACACCGAAATTTCACATCATGTGTTATAAAATCTCCTCCACGCCTTAGTTCATCAAACAAATGATCAGTAAAAGAACTTAGCCATTAACGCACAACTCGCCACCACTACCCTAAAGAAATTCACTCAAACCAGAAACCCTAAACTTCCTCAAAAACAACCATCACCACAAACTCAAACAAAACCCCAATACAGAAAAGAGCATCTAAATTCCAAAAACCACAAAACCCAAAACGAAAAATTGAATCAAAATCCTAAAAAAATCGTACCAAAACCCATACAATCGAATCCAGCCCAACAAAATCGAAGCCAAAGCCATCAAAATTAAAGCAAAAACCAGATGAATACAGTCAATCAAACCTAAAAAATCCAAGGGAGAAATCGAAGACGAGGGTTTAGCGGAGTCATCATTGTTGTCGGAGTCGGCGACTGGAATCAGGAGCTCTCGATCTCTGCTGTTGCTGTTGCTACCACTCGCCATCATCACGATTGGGGTCGATTTATCATCTCCACCAAGGGTTTCTTTGCACAACATCGACGAAAACTTCGAAGCAGCACCAGCTTGATGATTCTTGTGCGTTGACTACACTTTACTTTTGGTTTTGGTCTCGGAGAAAGGATAACGAAGACGATATTTTTCGTTACTTTTTCTTTCTTATTTTACTCCCTATAGATCGATTTTATGACGCAACGGTGAATTTCACATCATATGTTAGGGATTCTTAATTCGAAATATCAAAAGTTCTTAATTTTTCTGTTATAATGTCATGGTTCCATAAATTTATGTTTGGGATCCGTGTAAAATTTTTAGGAGTTTTACTGTAGGTTATAGTTATCAACAACGGTATCTCTATTTGTGAATATATAATTTTTTATTATATTTTTTGTGATGTATTATTTTATGTTTTTTATATTAATAATAAATAATTTATTTTAGATTAAATAATTATATTGTGCATTATACATTTTAATTATTCATCTATTGTTTGATTATAAGAAACTCAAAATATTTGATAATACATAAAGTTATAAACATTACTGTAATATTAGATAATCAAATACAAACTACTCAATTTTTTTAATATGATTATTAATGTCATAATCAATTAAAGAAGAGCTCGATTAAATAAAAAAATGTGTAATATTGTTTTTTCAATATTTCACATAATTATTTAATTATTCATATGTTTGATAATTAACCTTTTAATGATGTTAGTTAATTCATTGTGAAATCAACCAATGAAAAATTCATATGTAGATGACTATTAATAAATAAAAAATGAACATGTGGATGACCAACAAAAAAACTTCTTTACATATATGATAATAAACCTTTTAATGATGTTATTTAATTCATTGTGAAATCAATCAACGAAAAATTTATATCTGAATGACTATTAATCGATAAAAAATGAATATGCCAATAACCAATAAAAAAACTTTTTAAATTTATATTATATAATTGTAATGATATGTGATGATTCATGTCCAACATTGGATATCTATACAACTCACTACAGTCCACATATCATTCTTTCATTTCATTTAAATTTTATTTTTTTTTCGTTTTATTCAAATTATTATTTTTTCTTATTTATTAATTTTTTTATATAATAATACCAAACTACCCATACTTTATATTACATCAACTCCCCCACCATTATTTCTCTTTCCTTTTTTTTTCATTTTTTTATCTCATATATTCATAATAATAAAATTATTATTTCTTATATACATATAAATTATCATATCATATTAAATTGTTATAATTTGAATGGGAATAACGAGGAAGTAAAAGATTACTTGTGGTTTTTAACTCGAGCAAACCTTGTGTACTACTTGTGGTCCTATTGTCTATTGACCTTGGCGTCAACGACGACCACATACAACACTCTTAAGCATCGTTGTTGTATTTTTCATCGACAACCTCCACTTCAACTAAACCATAATCTGGGGTGCTGACTCGATTATTGCCTAGTAAAAAGTGTGAGTTTTCTGGAAACCTATTGATTCTTGCCCGTTGCAAATTTTTTCATGATTCATGTACTAATTTCATGAAATGATAGGGCAGGGAACCATGCTAATGTCCCTAACTTTCCATCATGCCCAAAGGGATTAGGGGAGACAGTTTTGTTTTGTTGGGTGTTTTAATCAATGATACAAACGATTTTGTCTACTAATTGTCTTCAAATCTTCTGTTAAGTTCAAATTTGAATAAGCAGAGAGCTTAATCTCGTGGGACCAATTCTATGCACGAGATATGCCCATGATACGGGGCCTGAGTGCAATTAGCTAGGCAGATTTTCGTAAGGGTCGACAGTGCATCGTATCCTCCACCATACAGGTATTAAGAGTACTTCTTACACTTAACTTCCGCGATAACACGTTCTGTGAACGAGCTTATAGACGTATAGCATACCTGAAACTGATCCTGCATTGAAAAGGCGACGAAACCCTGATAGTCAATCTCTCAGATATCACTAATTTGAGCCCCAACCATTGATCCGATAATGGCTAATAGGTTAAACATTACTTCTGTTTCCTCCAACTAAGACTATATACACCGCAGAACAAATATTATTACTTTGTAGTTTGTACCAAGTAAAACAGGCTAATTTACAAACTGCTATGTGAGCCTACAGCATCCAAAGAAGCTAAGCCCTCTCAGTTACCTAAAAAGAAATACACCGAAGCTAAATCAATGCATAAAATCTTCAACAGCCTCCTGCACTAATCCAGCTAGGACTAGCTTTTCCATCTGGCATACTATCCGTTCGACTTCATCGACAGAAAATGCACTTCTCCAACCGATATCCCACATCTCATCCCTTATTCCAGCATATTTCATATCTCGAGCAAGAAGCGTAGTCAACCCATCAACCGAGATGGTTTGAAGGCTAGGCTTGGAATGGCAACTCAAGGCCGCAATCACGTCGCATGTTTCGTCTAAGACTTCATCCATGGAGATGGTACTTTTCAAGTGAATGCTGATCAAGGGATGTGGTAGGAGGAAACTTGATTGAGCATGTCGATGGCTTTTCAGCTCCAAGAGCTGGTTTGCATAGTCTACTAACACTTTTGAAGCGGAAGCATTAGGCTTCGGATTAGAACTTGTGTGCGTCATCAACAGATTCAAGTCCTCCTTCAGATCGAAGAGCTCTTCTGCACGACTGATGAACAAAGGACTGCTTATTAATATGGCTTTCAGCTTCTTTGTGGCATGACCGTTATCCACTGAATCCGCATCATTGGTTCGAATAGCTCTCATCCCTACCTCTTTGGTGGGATTCAAGCCATCATCCTTGCGCTGAGCTCGATTTCCCTCTTCGTTTAAGCCATGTAATGGATTATTACCATGGATGCCATCCTTGGGGTTGGTTACTATTATCTCATAGAACGAATCATGGCTATCAGTCTGATCATCAGCTATATCTTCATGTGTGCTCAGCGACATAATTTCACCTAGAGAATTCGCTTTTTTGCCCTTTGTATCTGCAATGAATGAGTTCGATAAGCAAGCAGATTGTGTTTCCGCTATGAAAATCAAATGAGCATATGCTAAACATCATGTATACTTTGACAAACAAATAAGTCTCTGAATGGCTGGTATTCTTACCTCTAATCTGAGCTTGAGATTCACCGACTCCATCTACAGATAATTCTTCTCCTACTGAAGTTTCAGCCACTCGGGGAAGTGGCCGACTGTTGCTGGTATGCTTAATCTCTTTGTGGGTATGATCACCCTGCATTTAAAATCTCGGTCTAAATACTCTGGCATCATATGGAAATACCCTTTCCACGGATATATCAGCAAGGTACATGGCAGAGGAGACTTACAGTGGATGCTGCTCTCTTCACGACTATCTTTTTACTTCCTTGTTGAACGCTTTTCAGGTTGTTGGGCTCCTTATTAGTACTTTGCTGTGAGGCTATCCGAAGCCTTGTCCTCTGTCCTCCAGTTTCTGGTTTTTTGAGTTTAGAACCATGGAGGTCGCTGGAAGCCTGAGATCTTGTCTTGTTCCCGGATTTTGTCGTTTTCTTTCCCACACCTTTCCTTGCAGCAGCAGCAACAGCTTTCTTTTGAACCTCGTTGTTTCTCTTCTCAGTGCCACGCTTCTTCAGTCGCTCCTCAGGAACAGGAACACCAGGTTTTTTCGGGCTAACACGCTTCTTCAGTCGCTCCTCAGGAACAGGAACACCAGGTTTTTTCGGGCTAACACTACGCTTTTCCTTGGCCGTGGCTACAATTCCTTCCGTCTTTTCTCTACCTTGTTTACAACCAATGCCTCCCTGATAACGTGATTTAATTAGACCGCTATCCACCTCTACCTCTGGTAAATTATTCACAGATACTGAAGTGTCATGTTTGGCTGTCCCCTCTCTCCTTGATCCTGGTCTTGTCAGAGCTTTACCATGACAAGCTCCGTTTTCAGGGGGATCGGCAATGACTGTATCCTCCAAGCTCCAACATGAAAAAGACAGAGGTCTTATGACAACAATAGGAGGTTGTCCATCATCACTCCACAGATGATGCGAGTAAGGACATGCCCGATCAACTGCACTTCTCTTCAAGAGTCCCTTCAATCTCATAGTTTCAAGAACTCCGTCCACAATCTCATCCTTGCTATCTGCTCTATGAGCAGGAAACTTAGGCTGCCTCACCATAGGCAAGTCTATATCAAACAAAGGCCTCCTCAGGTTCGACAGTGTCCCGCTACCCATCTGCCTTCTAGGACTCGATGGCATCGCTTCAAGACCCATGACCTTGGCCACTAGATTCGATTTTTCAGACGTTTTCTGTGAAGCTGTCGATGAAAGGGATGAATCAGAGGAATTGAAGCTACTCGAATTGGTCATTGTCGCTTGGCTCGAGCTAGTTGAAGGCATATTAGAAGGAGATGAATCAAGCCTAACATGATCATAAGGTTCTTCACTGCCAATCTTTTGCTTAACAAGGCCCTCTCTTATCACTTTCTTCAGCTCCTCGACAGAGCGACTATGAGAATGAAACCCCTCCGCATACTCGTCATCCTTGATCTGAACCAAGTTCAATACTCCCTCATCAAATCCTCCTGTTACAAGCTTTTGCTGGCGCCTCTTATCCGATCCAGGGACATCAATTACAGCTTCTTGCATTCGCGTCAACGCGACCAATGACCCTTGAAGATCAATAGCTCCATTCAACAGGTTCGTTGCGATATCCTTGGACCGCACTCCATGAGATTGCCCGATCGCCCATTGAGTCAACTTGTGAGTTCCTTGAGGCACCTGCATCAGCTGACAATGGTTCAGATTAGACGTTTTACCTCCTCGAATTCTCGCAATTCCCATCTCTTCCTCCTCCTGCCGCCTCTCTTCTGCCAAAAGGGTATTCAGATCCTTGTGTTTCCTTCTATTCTGTTCATTTTTGTCCTGCTGATCCCTTTTCTTGGGAGTAACCCTAGAAATCTTTACAGTGCCATGCTCAGCAACACCTTTGGGATCATTACATGTGAGGAATGATATGTACCCTCTTGATCTCCTCCTGCCCTGAGTCATTTCCTACAATCTTGATACAAATCCCCAAAATTCACACAGTAAAAAACAATGAATTTAACACTTATCACTCATTGCAACATGGAAAGACAATCACTAATTTTTTTCTCAGAAAAAGAGAGATCGAAATTAAAAAACACAAACCCGGTAAAAAATACTCAAAAACCCAAATGGGTTAGCAGTGAAATATGATTCAACACCACGGAGAAGAGGAGAATGGGAAATCGAAAACCTAGACTGCGGTGAAAAAGATCAAATTTTGAGCACTGCCCATTTCACCTCAGTGAAAACCCAGATAGGTGGGTTCGCATTACAGAATGTTTCAACACAACAAGGGAATGATCAGATGGAGAAAAGAGAAACCTAAATTACAGTGAAAAAGAACAAAAATTGAGCATTACCCATTTCACCACACCCAAAACCCAAAGGGATTTGAATCCAAGACAGCTAAAATCCAAACAAAATCGAAGCACTTCTCCCAATGAGAACCCAATTCAATTCCTTTTTTTTTTTTTCAAAATCAAAGAAGGAGGAAACCAAACCACAACTACCTGATCTGAGAAACTGGGTTTTGTTGCTCTCCTTTTTGTCTTCAATGCAGAAATGTGAGCCGAAGTTTCATTGCCTTTTACTGATATTGATACATTGCATTTACCACCATCACCGCAGGAGCCAACCTAGAAGGAGGAATTGAATTCAAAGCAAGCTAGCAGAGTGTTGAAAAGAATAAGAAAAGGGTCACCTAGAGACCGACCAGATGCAGGGGGGAAAAAAACCCAGCAATGCAGCAAAAGTTATTGTGTAATGAATCTGCCCAACAAGGTTTTTGCTTGGTTTTGGTTTTGGGATTGTGATGATGGATATCAGTGAGTAGATGTGCTGATGAGGAGGACGAGGAGCTGGAGCAGGCAGATCCACAGCACCAGGACCACCAATAGTGTTGGAATTTGGAAAGGGATAAATTGGAGTAGGAATGGAATGTGTGTTGTGGATTTTAACTTTTGGGGTTAATTTCAGCTTCTTCTTTTTTTTTTTACACTGATCAAGGAAGAATAAAGTGCATAATTTGACTGAGTTTTACAACGACACAAAGTGTCATTTGCACCGACAACTTGTTGATCCCTGTAGATGAAGACCGGACTCAATTTTTTAGTATCAAGATCGAATCTTGTAAAATGAAGTGGTTCAGCAATAAATTCTTTCTCATTTAATCTTATGAAACATAAAAAAAATAATGTTGAAAGCTTTTTAATTTCTTTTAAAGTCACTCCCAAATCAAGAGCTATATGTTTCATTCTGAAAACATCTTATTATTCCATCCGTCTCATAAATTTTATAACATTTTGATTTTGCACGCGTGGTGATGTAAAATTTAATATACGTTTAACCACGATCAATCATAATTTTTTGTTAATTTCTTTCAACGTAATATATGTTATAGGACGATCAGACATAATTTAATATAAAAAAAATTTATATTCATATGTATAGAATAATACAAAATACATATATGTTGTAAAGTTTATGAGACTGATGAATTACTACACTAGATCGTCTTATTTGAAAATCAAAGGAGTTCTGATAATTGTCTTAACCAAGTTTTATGAATTTTACATTTTAGTATCTCATATTTTTTCTTATATTTTGATTCTCCTTTGTCCTTTTTTATACAACACATAACATTTTTTATATTACATCTTAAAAAATACATACTAAAAAAATATAATAAATGTTTTAAAGGGATTTTTTTTCATAGTTTGTCTCAAAACCCATCACTTAATCAATTACTACACACCCGCTTGTGTACTCTACAGTATTTAAATCTGCCCTTTAATTGCTCTCACGGGCGAATTTTGAAAAGAAAAGAACAAGAGAGTTTACATATTGGATGATGGGGGATGGTTTATCTATAGGCTGGTTTTTTGAATTCACTGGTATCAATCATATTCAAAAACTTTGCTAGTAAATGTAGCAAAACTTTCACCGAAGAAATCTAGGGTGACTCCATTGGAGAACGGTGAAAATTATAAATGAGAGTGTAGGTGGTGACATTTTGTTGTTGCATTTGTTTGGCCCGTTTTGCTGGGTTGGGAAACCCCACTGAATCGCGTTATTGAGTATTGAATTTAGATAGATCAAATTGTTTTTTTATGTTCTAAGACGATATCGAACCACTCATCAAATCACGAATTTAGGAAAAGAATATACTCACATGCAATTCTTTCTTGTGGCAATGAATGCATCTTCTCTTCGCTTCGCCAGCAAATATTGCAAATAAACACATGGCTCAGGACTCAATTCACACTACCTTCTAGGGAAAGGGTTCAGACTCAAAATATTTGGTGAGGATAACCTGCGCAATTTCAGAAATCTAACTACTAGTTAAAAAAAATTAGCCACTGGTTTCAACGCCGTGCCTACATTACGTTATAAATCATTCTCTAGAAAAATGCAATGATATTTTAATGTAGATTGAGTTTTAATATCAACTCGAATTTTTGATACAACAGATTTTTTAACAAATTATCTTACGAATGATTAGGGCTCAGACCGTGGCTTATGGTCAACCTTGATGCTCACGACGAGTATCATAATGGAGCGGTTTTTCTAGCATCTATATGCTCCAACCTATATACCAAAGTTTACACAACATATACTTATACGAAAAATAACACGAAAAGCTTACGATGTCAAGAAAGTGCATAACATGACTATATTTATTGCAGTCACTCACAAGACTGTTTAGGTGGGAATCTGGATCATTTTTTAGGCGAGGATCATAAATATAACTATTGGGAGCTTCCTATGATGGTTACATGACCATGAATTATGATTTTAATGAACACATTATTTATCTTTGCGTGATGCAATCTCTCGAACCAACTTGCCATAATTTCGCAAAATTTGTAGCAGTCAGTTGCCCGACATGGTACTTTTCATTCACTGGTACCATATGATCGTGACGCTAGCATATATGCTCACAAAGTTTCATTTCGGTGAAATAATTGCATCTTACTTAATAAATTATTTCTCTAAATAAAAAGAAATCTCATTTGATTGGGTGATACTCCTATTCAATCCAATTTTTTATTCTTTAATTTTTTCAAGTCACTGCGTTTGCTCCCTCCAAATATTGTTCATAATCAGAATGACAGCACCTGGTTGCTACTACTATACGAGTTTGTTCTCGTGAAACTGTGAGAGGAGGCTATTATAAGTTTTTTCGTTTATAATGTACTAGAGCTTCTAACCAACAGGCAAATTAGGTGATTCACATGGGTCAGTTACACCAGCATGTATATTTAATTTTTTTTATACTTCTTCCTTCTTAAAGTAATTAAAACGTATTCTTATTTACAACATCCCAAAATAAATGAATTTTTTTTATTTAATTTTTTTTTTCATACAAAATATTAAAATAATCTTTATTTTATATCACATCAATCAATCCAACCATCATTAATTTCTCATTCTTTTTCCTTTCTCACTCCTCTATCTCACATATTTACAAGGATAAAAATGTCATAACTTATCAAACTTAACACACATGAATTCTAATAATGAATCAAAATATTTCGATTAAATTGGACCATCAAAATATAACGAGAACTTAAAATAAGCATCTAGTAGCAGTCGGATGAAGAATTACTGTGCATAGGCATATCACACAGGAAACCCAAGTAAACGAAAAGTGATCACGCTTAAACAGTGGTTCTACTCAACTACAGCTTGTTCACTGTACAACAGGAGAAAATATTTATGACTAACCATCTGTCACGGACTTATTGTTTCAAGATCGTGCGGTACCTAGACACGCTTAGCTTATATCTAAGTTCAGCATTTCTCCTCATGAGACGATGCTCAAAACTTGTGAGAATGCTAGAAGCCGAGTAAAAAACTTTGAGAGTGCGAGTATTTTAGAAGAACTTGGATACTTTGTATTGCTTGTATTGAATTCCCAAGGATGTTGAGTTTCCGAATGATGGTTTGACAAATGAGTCAAGTCCTCCTTATATACAACTCTATGGAAGGATCTAGAACCCCAGGTCTAGAGACTTCATATCCTAGGGTTTACAAAAAGATTCTAGAATTATCTAGCAAATCTTACTAAACCCTAACTATCTACAAAATTGTAAAAGTTTGGAGAAGGTTCCGAACATGTGCTAAACTTTTAGGTCTTTTTTGGATTGGGCTTTGCATCGGGCACACATAAAATTATATATGATTAAATTATTATATTTGAAAATCAATTATTCAAATTAAAATTTTAAATCCTTTAATCTCAATAATTGATTTTAAATAATCATATAACAAGGTACACATGACTAATCACAAATTCACCATATCTTTATAACAATATCAATACAAAAAGCAAACAGTCAATCAAGTAAACATGTAGTACTATCATCGGATCCGTTTTATTATTGTACTTATTGAGTACAGTCGTTTTTCGATTCAGTCAAGACAACTAATATGATCCTTGGATTCAGTCACTCGAAATACTTTTGTCATCTTTTCTCCGTATTTTACTCACGGTGCAGGAGTATCAAAAGTCTAGCAAAAATATGAAAACAATGTCATGTGACTTAAAAGACAAGCATTCGCTATATTCGATACATTACAATCCAAACGACCCATATCGCCAAAGCAAATGCTTCATGCCAGAGTTCAACTTCTTCATGTGGCACTTTTTCGCCCCTATCCATCACAATCCCGCCGCCATCCAGATTAGACACCAACAATTTAAGATAGATTGTTTTTTTTTTGTCCACGTAACGTGTCAAACTTTATTATTTATCATCCAATCAACCCTGAATTAACCCTTTCAGAAGAAAACTGTAGTACATAAATATAACTTCCCTATGACAGAGTTGAGAGAATATTTTCTTCTTTTGTTTTTTTTTCTTCTGAAGTGAATTGGCAGGTTGGTTCATGTTACCAGTGGCAGGCCAAACCAAGTCCAAACAAACACCAGGACCAACTTGTTCCATGACACATTGTTGCTTACTGTTGGATCATGCAAGGATTCTCCATTTTTCGCCAGGAAAAATCAGCTGCAGAGATGCACCACCTCCTATTGTCTACACAATCATACCCCAATAGCTGGAAAAAAAGAAGGAAAGTTTCACAAACCACACATACTCCTTCACTTACATCATCTACTGCAAAGTTCATGTGTTAGATCCTGCAAGAACATATGCTAGTTTGGAATCAGGGTTATGACTCTTCCTTTTGCTTCAGAAACATGCTACTAGTTTGAAACGTCATTGCCTTGATTATCAACTATCCTCATCGCTGGCTAGTTTAATTCGTACTTCAAAAGTAACGCCTTTCTTCACGATTGTTACACATAGAGTCTCACTGCACGACTCTTCTTCGACATCTGATACTTAGAGAACATTAATGAGGAAACTTAGTTTGCTTCAAAAGTTTGATGTCCTAGCTTTTGAGCTCTTGACACCATGGTCATTCTTATATGCACTTCCTACTGACATTGTACAGCTTCAGCTTCAATTATAATTTGCCCTAAAAAGGCTACACACATGAGTCCCTTTTTCATAACTTAGAGAAGTGAATTTGTTCTCTTTGCTCCCCACCCCCAGCTCTTTCTTCTCCCACCCAGTGTTGCATTTATTTGTTGTAGTATTGTTTGACCACAAAAGGAACCTCTAGATAGGTTCTGTCCTGGTTTTATAATGTTGTCCATGAGAAAAGAAGATGTCTAAGGGATCAAAACCCGTTGAGTGTGGAGCTACTTTATGGTAGTGATTCCGTTAGCGAAAGTTTGTTTAAAAAATTCTCCCGATTTACGGACTGTTCGGTTGACCAAAGAAAAATCTTTCGGAATTTCCTTTTAAAAAGGATGAGAAATAAGATCTATACCCAAGAAGCAAACCATCGCATAATGGTAAGGAAACAAAATCAAGAAGCAAACTCTCTACGCCGAATAATATCGAGAGTAGCCACAAGTAGACATCACAAGACAAGCAAGCCATTACCCAAAAGGAAACTCCTAGAGGCAAAACAATCTTCAGCATTCAAGTAATCCTCATTTATGCAGTTGGACCTATGTGGCTAGATCATGACTAGATTCAACCTTGAATTATTAGTCAAGAACCTGGTGTGGTTTAAGTCATGTTTTATAAGTTAGCGAGCCATTAGCCAAGAACCACCTAGTTAGGTTTCTACAACGATTCATTCTACCTGCAATAACATGGTTTCAAGTACTCATCAATGAACACTGTTAACCATACCTCCGCCACACTCGTTGTCTTTGTGATACATATTGGATAAACCAAACCATATCGGAAATTTTGGAACAAGTCTAAGTCCTAGATAAATTTTGGACCGTAGGAATGGATTTGAGAAGGAATGAAATATAATGTTAAGAAGGAATGGAGATAGGAATGAAATAGGCTATTGCTTTCCAACTGACCTGTTTGGTTGGCATGGCTGGAATCAAATACTGTATTTCACCACAGCTAGCATCCCTCAAATGCAGCACAGACCATGAAACTAACAATTCCAGATAAACATAGTTGTAAAACAGTCGATTTAGTATCAAATCTGAATATCGACCATCAAGATTCTAATTGAATGCGGACCACCTGGGAAGTATATTGGGCCCTTTTAAAATTAATAACGGACCACAGGTAAAATTGACAACTACTATGTAACTCAATTTCTTGGCGGGCCAAGTTCAAGCTGTTTGGACATCCAACAACCAAAATGGAAAAGATATATTCCCAAAATTTCTGATTTCAGCTCACAGTAGTCTCCTATGGTACGTTCAGGGGTGCCATGGTATCCACGAAACAGTGTCATGGACTTTGAGAATGGTTTGTGCAATTGTAAGGTGCTGCTAACCTAAATCGAAGAACTTTAACGACTTAGATGAATGAGAAATCATAGATCGACCACTCGAATAGAACAGAAGAGTTACGCTACAGGTGTAGACAGATTTGAACCAGTAGAATCCCCTCGAGAGGTAAAACAGTCCTTTGACCCTGGAGTGGTTCTACCATAGAGACCATTGGTAGAGTAGACGATAACTACCCTAGCCGCCGACCACAAAATAGAACTTCCGTTCCTATAATTTCAAACAGGACAGACAAGTTAGATTAGAAGAAGCCTTGATGCGGGATCTTTTTCAGCTGGAACATATCAACAGCAGTTAATCCCCTTTCCTGTCAATCCAGGAACCAGAGGCAGAAAATCCCAGACCACAACTTAACTTTCAGTTCTATAGTTCTATGGAGCAGGAGTTCATTCCTACATGGCAGCATAAACTTGGACTCTATTTACGTCTACTACAATAGTTGGACCCCCGATATACACTACTAGTAGTTGTTTGACGAGTTTTTGTTTGTTTGTTTGTTTGTTTATGATCAATATGATTTTCCTATTTGACTTGATAATTGCCTATATATTGTTTCTTTTATTTCAAATAAATTACGATATATTGACTTGACATAAATATTAAAGAATATATTGATTTTGAATGGGTTTTTCAAAATACTTGTGAGTGTTTGTGGGGTTGGGTAAATGAAACTATGAGTGGATAGGAACAAGAAAGAAAAAATAATGATGAATAAGTTAATATGATACTTCCTCCGATCCATTTAAATTACAACGGTTTGATCGAATACGATAATTTATGTGTGTTGAATTAATAAAAAATGACAATATTGTCTTTGTGAATGTGTGAGATAAAAAAGAAAGAAAAAAACTGATGATGGGTGAGTTGATATGATATAAAATAAGGATATTTTATTATTTTTGTGTGAAAAAATTATTAAATATAAAAAAATTATAATTTGAATGAAACACCAGAGCAAAATTTTGACTATGCCAACTCATTTGTCTATAGCATTGGATTTGCTCTAAATGGTAATGTCAAATTATAACATGTTTGAGTTTGACGCCAATTCCTATAAAAAGAAAAAAAAAACACACAACCAAGGCTAATATGTGATCATATCTACATCCTTCATTAAATGAGAATTTCTTAATATAATACGACATCATTGTAATAACATTAGCAAATCACAATGGATTGACATTATTCAATATAGATATAGAAATATCAAAATAATAGCCACCATTGAAAATGATCTTGGTAATTGTCAACCTTCGAAATTTAAAAAAAGAAAAAAGAAAAAAAAAGAAGAAACTAGGAGATAAATGGACATGTTGAAGAAAGAATTTGAATTTGAATTTAAGAGAAAGACAAAATCCATACTAGTATTATTTTCAGTGAAAAAGACATAGATTTCAGCGGCATTCAGACCAAATAGAAAAAATCCAATGTCAAATTCCAATTTTTGGGATTATTTTTTTCATTATAATAACAAAATGTAAACACACTAACGTAATCTCAATAACCCAAATTCCAATCGCATTTTCCAATTATCCAGTTTTTATACTAATTTCAGCCTATCATATCATGCAAATCACGTTCTCAGACCCTGAGCTTGAGAACGTGTTGTACAATTGTAAAGTGCCACTAACCTAAATCCAAGAATTTTGACCAAGTCGATGAATGTGAAACCATAGATCGACCAGTCGAAGAAGAAAAGTGGTTCTACCATTGAGACCTAAGGTTCTGCCCTAGGCGTCAACCGCAACTTACAGCTTTCATGCCTACTGTATTCTTAATCACTAGTTTTAACTTAACAGGAGCTTCAACAAGAGATATAAGTTTCCTTCTTCAAGATCCAGGAAGAGTAGCATTGATCTGACATAGCCTAAGAAATAGGCGTCAATCGTTGACTATACCGATTCGAATTGAGAAGTGGCAATAGATTCCACATCCACGCCGGAGACTACGTTCAAGCTGGAACATATCGACTGCAGTTTAAACCCCTTTTATGTAATCCTCCAGGGACCAGAAGGCCAAAATCCCAGACCACACCAAAACTTACAGTCTCCTTCTATAGAGTTCAATCCTACAAGGGCATCGTTTTTACGCCTTCGAAGTGGATTCAAATGGTAGTGTTCCTGTAAGAATGCTAAATTTGGAATCCATTCACAACTCGACGGATATATAGTTGTTTGAGTTCCGTTCGTTGGCTTTTTCCAAACAACATAATTTTATAAGGGGTTGGCCATCACCTATACGTGAAAGCATGTACTGATATCAACATTCACCTTAGTCGCATACCATAACTTAGCTAATTAAAAAGGATTTGACTTCTGCCCCTTCTCCCTAAAAGAAAAACAAAGATAAAAACTGGGATAAATAACAAATAAATGAATAAAATTGGCATTCAGAACAAGTCTAATATAACCAGTATGGATTGTCTGAATGCAAAAATTCCTGTAACAACTTGATATGTTTAGATCAATTTACTGAACATAGAACCTTGTTCTGAATATATCTTCTTCTTGAATTAAGAATGGCCAACATCCAACACAAGAATTAATTTTAAGGTAAAGACAAAATTCACTATTTTTTTCGATAAAATAAAGCCATATATAGGATTCAGCAGCAGGTAGGAAAAACTGGGAAAATCCAATCTGTCAAATTCCTATTTCTAGTATTTCTTTTAGTTTATTTTTCCTTTCATAACAGCAAAATTCAAGGACTCTAATGAGATCCCAACAACTCAAAATCCCATTACCCTCACACTACCTAAAAATAATGACATTCCTCTCTGGCATGTAAAAAGAAAAAAAAAAAAATCTCCCGAGGAAGGTTTATCCTGTTTTTGTACTAATTTGAGCCTAACATGCAAACCACGTTCTCCTGTAGGATCATATCTAGCAATCTGTGACATCTCCCTCACATTTCATTCAAGAATGCCCTAAATCCTTCATTATCATCATCTTCTCCCCTGTGGATCTCTACGAGTTTCCAGACATTGTTTTCCTCTCTTTTAACTTAGATCCTTGTTTCTCACGTGAAGAGAAGGCCGAGGAGGAGAATAGATACAAAAATAACCTACACGAAGCTCATAACCATGGAAGTGTTCCCTTGTTTGATCAAATAAACTTTGATCATTAACAACAAAGGGAAACTAACCTGAAAACAGAGAAAGACAGGCTTCGTAATAAGATGGTAAGAGCATTTGATCACCACAAATCGTCATCGTTCAACTTGAGGAAGATGCTTGACAGTCTACCAGGACGGCAATCCCATAGCTCCATCGAGCCTTCGAGTGGTGGTTCGAGCCCTAAGGAGATGAAGGTGGGATCACCTTTTATTCCGTCTAATGATAAAGGTCCTGTCTCACGTTTAAGCAAGGAAGGAGGAGCAGCTCCTAACAAGGGACCATCAGGTATCTACGACGTGCTAAATAATATGGAACCTTGTCTATTAGATCATAGCGCAATCAGTTCTTATGGAAAAGATGACTTATATTTGGTTGTATATTTGTGGCTCGATCAGACAGAGATTTGATGAAAGAGAGATTTGCTAAACTGCTGTTGGGCGAAGATATGTCTGGAGGTGGAAAAGGTGTATCATCGGGTCTAGCATTGTCGAATGCCATCACGAATCTCGCAGGTAACTTGAGATTTCTCAACCTAGCACCTTGCGTCATAATGCAACTTCAATGCATTGAACGGATTGAGGATGATACCTTGGAAATGACATGTGCAGCTTCTGTATTCGGAGAGCAAAAGAGATTAGAGCCAATGTCTCCTGAAAGGAAAGCGAGGTGGAGAAAAGAAGTTGATTGGCTTCTTTCAGTAACAGATCACATCGTCGAGCTTGTCCCATCACAACAACAATCTCCAGATGGAACGACAATGGAGGTGATGGTGACGAGACAAAGGGGAGATCTGTTGGTGAATATTCCAGCCCTTAGAAAGCTCGACGCTATGCTTATTGTAAGAACCTAAATCTTCCTAATTGCCTCCAATATCAGAATGCTTGGTTTTCTTAACATCGGAATCTGACCATGACTTATGACAGGATTGTTTGGACAACTTCAAAGGGCAGAATGAGTTCAAGTATGTAGATTCTAAGGGCGAGAACGCATCCGAGAAAACAGGGAAGCAAAGGGAGAATGGTAAATGGTGGATCCCTACGGTCAAAATCCCACCGGGTGGTCTCACAGAAGCAACAAGGAAGCGGCTACAGTGTCAGAAAGACTCCGTAAACCAGGTCCTGAATGCAACCTTGGCAATCAACGCTCAAATCCTAACCGAAATGGAAATCCCAGAAAGCTACATAGAATCCCTCCCCAAGGTATGCATCACCTCAGTCGCACCCAGAAGAAGAAATTTCAAGCAATCTCACACGTCATCAAGCAGGAGTAAGAGTATCTAACCTCTTTGCATCATGTTTTGGCAGAACGGTCGTGCAAGTCTTGGAGACGCAATATACAAGAGCATCACAGATGACTCTTTTGATCCAGAACAGTTTCTGGCAACCATGGACTTGAGCTCAGAGCACAAAATCCTGGACCTGAAGAACAGAATCGAGGCATCAATCGTGATCTGGCAAAGGAAGATGAACCATAAGGACGGAAAGTCTTCTTGGGGTTTAGCAGTAAGCGCAGAGAAGAGGGAGCTCTTCGAAGAGAGAGCAGAAACTATTCTGCGGATACTGAAACACCAGTTTCCCGGCATCGCACAATCATCACTCGACATAACCAAGATACAGTATAACAAGGCAAGAACAAGAACTGTGAATAATAATATCTCCTCGATATAAATCCTCATCGTGCCCAAAGGACAGCTAATATCTATCTTCGTTTTCTGAATTATGCAGGACGTGGGACATGCAGTACTAGAAAGCTATTCAAGGGTATTGGAAAGCCTAGCCTCTGCTGTGATCAACAGAATAGACGACGTTCTTTACACAGACAATATAGCCCGAAACTCATCAACCGAATCAGACGGGAAGCAATCGCAATCAGAACACGAGGAGAAGATGAATTTGGAAGACCCGAGTTCCATGACTCTCATGGATTTCATGGGCTGGAACACGGATCAGGGAGATGACGTGAAGAAGAGCAACTCGACGGGCGATTTAGATCAGTTTTTAAAGGGAGGCAATGAGAAGCTCATGTTGACCAAGACCCCGTATCACATCATCACCAGCAAGAAAATTTCATACCTAGAGAGGCTAGAGAAATTGGGCGGCATGAGAAGTCCAACGGCTCGCCATTGACCAGGAGACATCTAGGGGAAGTTGCAAAGGCAAAAAGTGATGAAATGTATAAACATATACATACTTGTAACTAAGTTAGTCCTTTCGTTAGGAGAGGCTTCCTTCCTGCTTTGCCAAGGACAGGGAAGTATCAGCACCTAAACAATAGCTTTGATACATTGAGGATGTTTTCCCCTGCGATTCACTGCACAGTTAATCTAACACACAACCTCAATTTCATCAAGGAAGCATTTTCCTATCAATCTTTGATGTGTTAGAATTTTTGATGCATTGACAGTTAGGAGCAACAGAACAAAACTACAGGAGAAAGGCTTCATCGGGTTGGACACTTTTCACTTGTTGTTTGAACATTTTCAAGGTGAATCGGATTAGTTCTACAAGAACTCTGACATGGTAGGACCACTTAAACTTCTAAGCTATAAAGCTAACTGCCGGTGTCTCTAAGTTGGCATAACGATCCCAAATGAGTTGATTACTGCTTATGGTTTCTAAGCTCATGTCTTTGGTTCTTCCTACATATCCATCATAATCAACCCGAATCCTTGGTCATATACTCCAGTGTTTTAAAATTTGCACACTTCCTAAACACCTGAAGGTACATTCCAGCTCTTAGGAACAAGGATGACAAGGAACCCAATACACTTGTTGCAGCAATTGGACCCCATTGCACAATAACATTGTAATGCTTAAAAATAAGCTCGAAAGCATATTCAATTCGTATGTGACTCCTGTTTAAGTTACAATCATGTTACAGAAGCCAAGCCAAGGATGCAGAATAGGAAGCTCAAAAGAGCTAAGTATTGCTTATTGAACAGAAAATTTAATATCGACATCTCATGGCAAAACAGAAGATCAAGCGACGTCATTATTCATTAAGCAAAGTTATAAGCAAGGGGAAGCACAAAACTTTTGAGCACACGAAAAGGAGAGACCTTGAAGCATATCGGTGCTCATCTAGGATATCTGCGTGACAGCAGCATGTATCGCATCAGTGAGATGAGGAACCTTCCGGGAGCTCAGACCAGCCATGCTTATCCTCCTGGAAAGGAAAACAGAAGAGACTAAATTTAGAACAAAGAAGCCGGTTAAGTACTTGTGATAATCCTGACTCCAAGAGTGTTGCTCTTTAAGTTATTGACGATGCTAAGACACTTAGTATGAGGAGAACAAAGTCACAGAGCAACGCAGAAGAAGGCAAAGACTTTGAAAACTGGATTGTTAAGATTAATTGACCAAAGACATGGCACATGGGAAACCGGCCAGCCAGCGATCTAGAAGAAAAGCAGCTCAACGAAATAGGTAGAAAAAGCTTCTGTGATAATTGCTATAATACTACAATCCATACTTGTATATAATATAGTAGACAAAGTGCCAATTCTTCCTTCTAAGAATTTGAGCTTCTTACCCATCAGACGTCATATAAATGTGGTACTCTCTGGTCATGAAAGAAACTTGCTCAGCATTCAAGCCAGTGAAAGTAAACATTCCAATCTGCTTGATTATATGACTCCAATCCCCAGGGGTACCTGGCAAACAAAAATACATCATTTTAGCAGCTCTCCAGGTTCATACAAAGAACTACTGGAATGAGAACATATCAAATGCAGGCAAACGGTATGATTGTTGTAGTTTTGATAAGAAGACACTCTTCTCAATGACGGCATTTGATAAACAAGAATCATAAGAAATGACTCTGGTGAGTTTCGAAGAGGAGCAGAGATGCACGCCAGGTCACATGAGTCACAAATCACGTCATAGCAACAAGGAAATATATGCATGTTATGAAACTTCAGATGATATAATTTGCTACTCTCTTGCATCATCCCGCTATGAAGATATCCAATAAACTATTTTCAATTACTAGCAGCTTGATGGCTTTCAGTAACATACTCTAAACAATCAGCTTAAGAGGAGCTTGTGATACAGGAAGCAACCATGCACATGACAAGTTTAAGTTAGGTTCATGAAGGGAAACAACCAAGACAACCTGAAGCAGAAACTTGTCGAAGGTCAAAATTACTCACCCCTGGCAGTCAGAGCATCAAATAGCTGCTTACGCATGCTGATAATCCTGTCGGCCATTGCTTTCAGCTCAACAGTCCACTCATGGTACATATCGCTGCAACAAAGCCAATGAAAGTGTAAGTGAATTAACAACAGCAATTCTTCAACTACAAACTACTCAGCTTAATATCATGCATAGCCCATTATATATTTAGATATAACATCCATCATATTTTCCAACTCCATAGAGAATCCCAATATCAAAATTGTACAATCCTGGTGTCTAAGATTATAAATTCAGCACATACGGATCTTTAAGGATGGTGGCAACAATAGATGCCCCGTGAATAGGAGGATTTGAATACATAGGTCTGATAACAAGTTTCAGCTGACTCTCCACTCTGCTAGCAACATCTGCAGTCTTGCATACCTGTACAATGAAATTACAAACATCATGTCAAACCAATTAGGGACATTATGTAAACCAGATCCAACAAAAAACACATTGAAAAGGAAGTCAGCTCAAAATGATTTGATCAAAGAGTTGTTAGATTCTTTCTATTTTTCAGAAAACCCGGTTTGACACAATAAGATACAATCACATTATTAAAAAGGCAAGCAACACACCCAGTCTCTATATCATAATGTTAAAGTACCCATATGTGAGGAGAGACAACATTTCTCTCAATGGGTTGTCTGAACGCAAAATTAGCTTAGCATATTATACTATTGTATAAAATAAATAATACATGTACTCTTGGTTAAGTTTGGAAAACTACCATGTTTTCATACCCAACCAAAAAATCATTCAGAATAACAATCAATGGTATAGAACTCAACTATGTCTACCTTGCATTTTACTAATATAGCATAATATACTGATGAAGACATGCACGAAAAAACATAAAGCTACCCAAAGATAGTATCTTACAATACTGAGTGCGCCAACACGTTCCCCATAGAGGCCCATGTTCTTTGCATAACTTTGAGCTACAAAGCATTCACCCCCATCGGCAACAAATATGCGAACTGATTGTGCATCAGCATCAAGGCTTCCACTGGCAAAACCCTAATACATCAAAAGCCTTCCGTTAAACCACAAACTTTCAAATGAAATCCTACATTGATCCAGAACTATAATGTGAACTCACCTGATATGCACTGTCAAAGAAAGGAAGCAAGACTTTCGATCTCATTAACTTCCTGATCTCCTCCCACTGAGTAAGAGTTGGGTCAACACCAGTTGGATTATGAGCACATGCATGGAGAAGAACTATGGCGCCTGATGGAGCAGAGTTGAGATCCTCCAAGAGGCCTGTTTCCATCAGATAACAACATACACAACATGTCACCACTCACCAAACATAGAGAAAGTAATATAGGAGATCCATCATCATCAAACGGAGAAAAAAGACGAAAAGGGGAAATAGAGTCAGGAAGCGGCACAAAAAATTCAAAAGGAGCATAACCTTGGAAGTTAAGTCCTCGAGTTGTTGGATCATAGTAGCGATAACTCTTAACCTCCAGCCCTCCAAAGTGGGAAACCTTTAGGTGGTTTCCCCATGTGGGCAATGGCACATATATGACACGCTGGGAAAGAAACTCGCATAAATAAGACGAGCTTTCGTCTGAGAAAAAAGTTTGAAAGAGCTTGCTCGATAGGTTGCACCGAGCGTAGAAGGTAGATCCTTACTTGGTGGTAGTGCCTGGCAAGAAATTCAGATCCAACCCTCAGGGAACCTGTACCAGACAAGCATTGCACGGTGGCAACTCTATTCTCCAGAACAGCAGGGCTGTTGAAAATAGCAAGAGACATAAGCATGAAAGCATTAAGATAACAAGCAGCATTGAGAAGACAAAGCAGCGGCAGCAATGTGAAGTCGCACAGTTACCTGTCAGACCCTAGAATGAGCTTTGCGCTTGACTTGTTGAAATCTGCAAGTCCAACAATTGGGAGGTATTCTTTCTTCCGAGCTCTATAAGGAAACATGTACACCAGGGAGTGAGTAAAGGAAGCATTCCATGTAAAGTAGCATAAAAATTAAGGGATGGTGATGAACTCACGGATCATTAATCAACAATTGCTCAGCCTTTTTTACCACATTAAGAACAAGAGGCTTTCCTTCCTGCATGACACCAGGGATAAATAATGACAGAACTATCTAGCAACAGATTTGTACATGAAAAATACACAAGCTACCACTTCAGATAGTGAGACGGCCAAAAAAGTAGGCAGTCGAAAGACAAATCAACTACTCTATGCTGTTAAGACGAGATCTCTTATGTTTATGGCAAGATCCAGCTAGAATTAGACACGAAACTAGGGACTTATTGCTGACAACCAATTTAAAATTTGGTTCATTGACACTTATGACAAGAATGTCTCGGTGATAAGTTACGTCTCAACGAAAACAACCTCTCTGATTGAAGATGAGGTTCTGAACGACGTCCACCCCGAAAGCCCGCTTAGAAGTGAACTTTGCGATACCGCAAGTCGGTACACTTGTGACCGACCAACCGTTAAACAAATGAGCCTCGGCATTCATGAGCAGCACACAGATTTTAAGTTCAAGCGGAATAAGAAATTCACAACTTCAAAGGCGAGACACTCAATGAACGAGAATTCACTCACCTCGGTACGGTAAGCACCAACGCCCAAGTTCAGCTTGACAGGACTAGTATCCTTGTTAAACGCCACAGTAACCTAACCACAAACAACCAAAACCACAAATCAATGATTCAATTAACCACAGAAATTTCCTCCAGCCACACAAATCAACAGAACAAACACACTCGACAAACTCATCGAGTCACAGATAACAACATTTCATCAAAGCACACTCGATTCAACGCCATCGACTTCATAGACCGATAGTTACAGTCGCCGACTACATCACACACCAAATCGAAGCAACAACGAGCGATGTCATGTCGATTCGAGTATGAAAAATCGAAGCGGAGCAAATTGGAGAGAGTTATACCCCTAGAATGGGATCCTCGGGTGCTTGAGCGATGGAACCGAACACGGATTCCATTGTTGTGGTGAGACGATGATCGATCGGCGATGAATGACAAACAGATCGGGGCCGATGCCGCTGATTGACGACGGCGACGGAGAAATGAAGGAGTGGATGAGGGATGGCGACGAGGTGGTTTTGGTTATCTTGTTGAACAAGAGAAGTGAGGGGAACGAAAACAATGGACGTTTTCTCGTTTTCACTTTTTCGTTTTCTCGTGTTTGAGATGAGGTTGGGGGACCCGCTAGGGTTATAGGAAAGAACAGTGAGTCGTCGACGAATAGTAATCTGTTCTGTCCGTGTAAATATATGTTGTGTTTATGTTGCTAATCTAATGTATATGTGGATTAAACAGTCTACACTTGCTATGCGATCGTTTTTCATCCATCGTGTGAAAAATACATTTCTATGCAATGAAATGGAGAAGTGTGACAATGTCAGCACGATAAACTATGTGCAGACCATTACGAATCTGGATGGTTTACATTACCAAACCATAACATTCTTTTTTTTTTTTTAAAGATTCTTTTAATTTTTTTAGATGGGTAGCGACAACTTTCTTGATTCCATCGGGACCACGATCCAATGGCCAACAACCTCATCCAGATATCCTTATCTGTATCGAAGCCATAAAAACAGAATGAAGTGGCTTCTGCTTTCAGTGGCCCATTCGGATGGAACGCTTCTCTTATCCTGTTATCCAGCTCTTCTCCCAAACCTTCAGAAATTGTGCTAGATATAAAGTCCACAGAAACCAGGCTCATAATCAAATATCATACTCGTTATAACATTATTCTATTCATAAACTAATAACTTCATCCAAAGCTTAGCATGCTGCATGGACGTTACATTTTGTCTTAGCAATGCAGCTGTTATGATGTCATTGTTGATGCCGTCCATGATAATTTAATCAAGCAGAAAACTCGGCATAATAATTCCAATTGGTTGGGCCGCCAAGAAGAGGAAGAGCCATGGTACTGCTCAAAAGGATACATTGCTCAGATTTGATACTTTGACAACTTAGAGGCATAATAATTCCTTCCTCCGAAGTATCCGCGACAGAATGTCCTTGTCGTATATTGATTTCCAGCTCGATGGTCGACGCTTATGCTTCTGATGATCACCCTGTAATCCCACAAATCTTCAGCATAAAATGTACTAGATGATAGCAATATATGGTGCTTAAAGTTCACTCAGTGTAATTTCAGGGATATCACAGCCGATTGAAAAAGATGGCGAGATAGCGAGATAGATAGCACCTTGCTTGCTTGGAAGTGGAAAATCGGGCTTCCCGCTTGTGATGAGATGCTGAATCCACTAGCAGCTGGAACCACTGCAAGAGAAACACAAACAGATCAAGACGTTAAAATAATTATAATCTTGATATGAAATTTTATGCACGTCTAAAAATACCTCAGACTAATTTTTACATGCAACATGACTAGGAATTGAACTAGACAGACTCTAAGATATCCATCATTGAATCCAGTTCTAATCGGAATAGCCTTGTAATAAAGCAAATTATCGCAAACCATCTGTAGTATTAACACATGAGGCAGACAATGGCCTAACTGGTTGGTGTAAATCAACTAGGGCTTACCTCTGAAGTACAGTGGCGAAGGACTCTTAGGAATAGATAATTTGCAAGCGCTTCTATGAATGGAATTCAGCGTGTCATCACTTTCCAAGCCCTGTTTATCGATACCATCCTCAGGCTTTAAAAGCATATATTCCCTGCAATTCACACAAGTCGATCACAACTTTCTATTTCATATCTGAAGTCTTTCATTCTCGAATCAGTTCGACCACACAGAGGACGTACCTTAATTCTCGAACCGGCTTCTCACCTTTGATATGGTCTGTAAAGATCAAGGTGGAAGCACCCACATGAAAAACAAGAGCAGAGGAAGTACCATTTTTAGCTGAACGGCACTGGACGTTACGACTTCAACATGTTTACATACAGACTACTTGCAAATGAAGATAAAGAAGAAATGGTTACTCGGAGAAATGTAGCGTGGGTAACATCTTGGTACATTTACACTCCAGCGAGCTTTGGGCAATGCAAGGTTCTGATTGTAGTGTTCATGCGACCGAAGTTTCTGCAGATCAAGGCATGAAGAACGAGAGATAAGACGAAGCAAAAATTTCAGCACAACAAAGTTTATTTGATCATGATACAGAACACTTGCTTGTTCTAGAATTGAGACAAGGAGCTCAGTCCCGGAAACGTTGTTGCTTTCTTTGAATCGGCGATCAAGAATGCACGAGACAGACCCAAGATGATCAACGACTGTAACCACTGCCCTGCATATGTACTCTTTTGTGTTTTCCATCACTCTGTCATCAAGTGAATTAGACACAATGCACATATCAGGGAAAAGATTGATAGAGCATTAAGTTGTATCATTGGTTAGATGGTAGCGTAAAGGTTCAACTCTTCAGCTCTCAAGTCCCTCTCTAGGTAACTTCGTTGTGGTCTATACAATTCCCAGATCAAGGTTTGGGTCATCAAATGCAAACAACACGATTCTCACCGCCGAAGTTTGGATGCCATGAAGAACTACGATCTTAGCATTAAGAAGCAGACCTTATGAACAAAATCTACATATAGGAATACACTACCGTGACACAGTCAATTCAACTCAGGACGGAATTGCTTAAAACAAAGGTAACTTCGAACAAAAACTTACGTTTTCTTATCCTGGGCGTCCAAGAATGACGTTTTACAGTGGTCAGCAGCACGATGAATCTGGGAGCGCAGCTCCCTCAATTCCTACAGTTCCATTACATACAACAAAGTCAAACATACCGGTCAAGCAATTGCTAGAAATTGAAAAACTTCGACAACTATTATGAGCATCTAGACGCAGATAAATGCGTGCATATTGAGTGACATCTAATTGTTGCTACACCAGCGCGAACTCAATGCGTTAAAACTACAGGACTCATATCTCATTAACTTATACTTCTAGACTTAAAACTTGTGTGCCTACGGTCACCAAGAAAACTATGTTTAGTGACCATGGCCGCCGGTCATTGACCCTAACAAAACTGCAACAAAGCTTCACCTGATAACAGATTCGACGAGGCGAACACCAAAGCTTCACCTACTACTCATTTCTCAGCATAATGCAGCAAATCAAGTTGAAAATGATTTCAACGACAATAAACCCATGTATTTCTATCAAGAACAACGGACTCCAAGATGAAAAGAAAAATAAAAGAGGGAAAAAAAAATACCTGGAGAGACTTGTGAAAGCAATCCTGATCAGTTTCCATATCTTCTTCTTGTTCCTCTCCCATCTTCACAATTTCCCTTCATCTCAGTTCTATATATTCGCATTTTTTGCACACAAACAGAAGGCTAGACTAGAGGGTCTCGTGAGTGTACTCAGATTTGGAATTGAGTGACAGCACAGTGACTAGCTAGCTCTGTGAGTGTTTTGTATCAATCAGATTATACAAAGAAGAAAATGAACGTGGAAACGTGAGAATCAAAGTACATATGGGTATGGCTAGATGGGTCTCTTTCTGTTCAGGATTCAGGCGCAGGAAAAAGATGGAGCAGAGACAGAATGCAGCAGAGGCAGATACGTGCAGTGGTCCCGTGAACTTTCACTGCCTTTTCCCTCATTTTTCGAAAACTGTGCGTAAAGCCACTCTACCATTCTCAGCTAAAAACTCGTACTGTACTACATAAACTTGGCTAAAAATGAATTGTGTACCTCGGTGTCTAAAGTTTGAGTTTTTGGGGAAGTCCATAATTTGACAAATCAAACTAGCCCTTCAAGAACTAGAAGACCTTTGTAATAATGAATGTAAATTTCCAATTGAATCAACAACCTCACGTATCCTATTCAGGACACAACATTATCTCATTCAGATTGATTTTTGTGCGTGACATTAACGCCCGACACACCACGCATGAATCAGAAATCTTATCTCATTGTGGAAAATATGAAAGCTTTGGGACGATCCAAGTAAGAAGATTTTAATTTACAAACCATATCTGAATCATATCAACATGCATCAACAGCTCTGATTTCACCATACCGCAAAAAATAAACGATTACCGCTCGGTAACAAGAAAGTTCTTACTGTTTGCATTGGGGGCATTTCCCTCATCTGAGTGTACTGTGTACCCACCAAATTTGAATATAATTTGAATATGCCTTTATATTTTAATGCAAGTCATGCTTACTTTTATTATCTTTACCAACCGGAATATAATTATTAAGACAAACTCACATTTTAGTCATTTTTGCTAAATGTTTAGCAATGAAAATGTGAAACGACCTTAAGAAAAGCATGAGGACATAAAAGGAAATCGACATGAGAGAAGCATACAAGGTTTTGGGAGACATCACTAAACAAGCCACTCGATTTCGACATCCGAGGATGAATCATGAACCCAAATTAGCTCACAACAAAAGAGACATATCACATACATTTCATACTGGAATCCCACGAATCCAACGGGGTATTCAAGTATCCAACCCCAGGATCCTAAATTTTCCTTCTCACTAATCTCCATCATAACCCGCTGAGGACGCAGGGCCACTTTCAAACTGATATCCCACTCTGCATATACACTGGCAGCTGCAATAAAAGGAACGTACATCCTGCAACAAGAACCTTGATACTATCATATTATGAAGCAATCAACACGAGTCTTTTAAAACACTAACGTTAGAATACAGAAACAAGAGGGGATACAAGTCTACTTTGTGAAGAGACCTGTGATTCCGTCCTCCAGCAGGGAGGGTCTCATCAATGTGAAGCACTCCAGAGTAACGAATATCGCAATGAGAAATTTCAGGATACATCCGCATTTGCATCACAAAACTCAGACTCATAGAAGAGTTGTCTCCAGGGCCATCATACATACTCCCGCAAGAATCATGCTCCTACGCAAAGGATGTTTCTCACCATAATGTAGAGCCAGCAGGTGCAAAATCTTTGAATGACTCAGGTGCAACTTGAGACATAATATGCCACTGAACACAGAATCGCTGCCTCTGCATGTTGTGTCATTTTAGCTCCTGAAACGTAACTGAAACCTCCGGAAATAGCTTTCCACCCATGACCCATGGTATACCAAGTGAAACGGATGCAAATAGCAACCTCCAGGTAAAGATCTAGGACAACTTGTCTGGAAGCATAAAGATCTCAGCTTTGATCTTTTGCAGCGTGTTCACATATGTATAACTGGAGAAGGATACAAACAGCTTCCGGAACCTGTCAAATATGATTTTAAAAGGTAAAACATGTTAATAGAAGTGATATCTGAAAAGCTAGAATCCAAGGTGGGATGCTCTCCAATGCCATGATGTGGTACACTCCAATCAAGGTTTGCGCTTAATATATCTTTAGATCCTCTCAAGATATAAACTTCATATGAAGCCTTCTATCACAAATTAGGATTTCGGTCACATGATTGGATCCCTCAACTTGATATTTACAGTATGTAAGGCAAGTGATAATGTGTTCTCGTGTAGTTAGCACTGGGTATCAAGTACGACAAATGTCGTAACATTGCAGTCAGGAGTGAGAGTACCTACCAAACCCATTGGCTTGCATGTTGTGCCATTGCTCGATAACTCCTGACTGGATGCTCATTCAGTAGACAAAGCGCTTCTTTGTTCAGGTGAGGCATGGCAAACAACATGGATAGCCATATGTCAACTGGTCCAGAATACTTTCGCAGAATGTTAGTGCTGACCTGATAATTGTCATTTCAAAAAAGAGAGAAGTCGTCATTACAAATCAGGTGAAATAGAAACCAGATTCCCTAGACATATATTACTTGCAAACCATCAGCATAAGCAATAGCATGTTTCAGAAGGGAATGAAGGCATACAAGTTCCCATGCTTCAATATTTCTTTCCTGCAAGTCAATCCAGACCTTCCTGGTACAAATTGAAGATGGAATCAACAAGCATCCATAATTTGAAACATGATGAGAACATCAAAAGAAGACATGATCACTGCAGCCTACTGCCACACATTGTAGATCAGACGAACTTTGGTTTGACATCAGCAGGGCAGTTCTGTTCTCTTCTGAGTAATTACTGGCTCTATTACTGGGGAAAGTAAAACACAAGTTACCTTACACCAAAGTGGACATCACGATGGTTACAATGGCCTGAAACTCCATAGCAATCAAATGTAATTACCTGTAAATTTACGACAAATTAAGAGAACAAATGGTATCAGACCAGACAAGGGCAATGATGGAGAAAGGGCGGTCACCCAAGTTCGGAATAATGATCCATTCACAAGAGCATGCCCAAGAATACCCAATGGGTCAATAGTTCTAGAAGCATACCAAGTCAATGGAACGAGAAATGACCTCCTCTTTAACAATTTCAGCAACCAAAGTATGGTTCCACATTTTCCCAAAGCCATCCTTCAAGATGACAAAATTACTCTTCTTTGACATTAAGTCTTCAGTAATTAAAGAAAAAAATAAATGCTGGATTTCATGAAACCTGCAAGCCCATGTGGTCTATGATTTCCACTTGTTTAAGAGGAACCTGCAGCAACAAATTGCCAGACTCATAAGATACAGTCAGGACAAGCTTGAATCATGTGCACGGCAGTGCAGTGCGTCATTACAATGTACTAATCAGGTTTCTTGAGGAGATTAGAGATTCAACAAGCAATCAGATGCCACTGATTGAGGTAAGTATTCAACTAGGTCAGAAGAAGAACAAGAGGTTATCCTTTTTCTGATTCATCAATGCATATCCGATGATGTTTTCTTGCTATCAAGTGGAATAATATTTCAGACTAAAAAGTATTGAGGAAATTTTACATGTCAAATCAGATATGAAAAAGGAGTTCACAGTCGCCAAAGAAGCCCCAAGAAGCATCAAACATTACCAATGAAATACATAGCGCAACTAATTTGACATGGAAAAGGGGTTCTGAATTGGGAAGCTCAAGCTACTAGAGAAACTCTCTACATAATATTTGTCTATCGAGTGGCATATCACCTGGAGGATCGCACAGGCATCATATAATTCCCCTTTTCTGGTGTCTCCCAGGCCATCTGAGTTACCTGAGTGATGGAGATAAGAGGGAAAAAAAAAAAAAAAAAGCTCAATAAGACCAGAAGAAAAGACGGTAACCTCAGAAAGTAAGCAAAAACATTTACCAGTAGACAAGCATATGATATGAACATTATGCCCCCTTGATGTGAGGTAGTTAAGTGTAGGGGTGAAAAACCTGATATAGAAAAAAACATTGTGATATCGGCGATATCAGATATTCGAAATAAAAAAGATAGGAGAGAAAGAAGCAACTAAGATAATTTCTAAATGAAATCATCCCATAAGTGCAAGTCAAATAAATTATCAACTTGCCCCAGAACAACTCAACCCAACCTATGAGACCTTGACATAATCTTCTATGTTATCAGACCACATTATCATCCAGACGATGATATAGCACTTACATGGATTCATCATCCGGATGTGCAGTGACGAGCAAGACATTCTTCTTGTCAAATAAGACACCTGGTCTCAAGACAAAACTATCACCACAAATGAACAAATTCTTTTAGCCCTTGAAGTATCTTTAGAAGTAGACAACTAACCATTCCTTAAATGTGAATCCTTGGACGACGAACATGCTGCATGGAGAATTTTGCATAGAGAAGCAACCCAAAGCACAAAAACAACAGAAGCAATAAGTATCCAAGGCTGCATTTCTTTTGGCCTGCAAGAAGCAGATATTATTCAGTCCCCAACGCTGACGTCAAAAGACAAGAAATGAGAGGAGTTGCTTCTACACCACATTGAATCAATAACCGGCGCCTTGTAGCCACACCGCAGTCCTGATCAAGGAGAGGCATGCAATCAAAGTCCCAAGGCGAATATTTTCATTTCGAAATAAAAGCCTAACTAAATAGCATCAGGAGACAAACCTAGGCGAGATCTACCTCGCCGCCGTGTCGACAACAACGGATCGACAGCACAATGGAATCGCCGATGAAGCAAAGAAATGGAGGCGAATGTTCGATTTCTGGGTTGATGGTTGCGTTCTTCGGAGATCAGGGTCAATCTCGATTAGGGTTTTCGATCGATCGAGGGATCCGCTGCGGGTTTCAAATAGGGTTTTCCAGTTAATAGGGTTAGTACGCCGTAGAATGGGAGAGAAGGGCAGAATGGTATCGGTGTGCAAGTGGATTGTTGGTGTTGTTTTTTATTCAGCGTGAGTGGTTGGGTCGCGTTCATTTAATCTCAGGTTCAAGTGTACTTGTGAGATTTAATTTGGAGATGATGGTAAGGATTGGATGACTATCTCATTTTATTTTATTTTTGATATATTATATTTATAAATTTTTAAGATACAAATTTAAAAAGATTAAAAAGGATAACTGTTTTGTTGGATGCGAACAAAATATTGATTGAAAATATTATAATTATCAAAATAAAAAAAAATATTATTATGTAATTTGTGGGATTAATTTAAAATCAGTTATATTGACTAATTGATTTTATAACAGTGATTTTGTGAACCACAATATTCTAAAAATACTTATTTTTATGATATAAAATATTTTATGATATAAAATCAGTTATGTTGATTGATTTTAAATTAATATATATTTTTATATTATTATTTATGATTTTTATAAATACAATAAGATCAATCAATCCCTAAGAAATATTGGAGATGATTCTCTTTCCTGTGGTGAATGAGGGGTGTCGTGTTTTGGACGATGGAATAGTCATTCGTGCATCAGATCTTGATATAGCATCAGTTCTTGGAATGAGTTTTCCTTCGTATCGGTATGTCCCTCACTCCCTCCTTTCTGCATCTTACTAGTTTGTTGAGATGCAAACTATATGTTTGGGTCTTCTATGTATACCCTATCGTAACATAGTGTCACTGGATTAGAGCCCTGATTTTTCATATGTTCCTCTTATGGATTATGATGAGGAGATGCTTGTGCATTTTCCACTCTCAGCAGCCCAAAGGGCACTTCATGCAAACTGGCATGTCCTTCTCAAAAATAAAATAAAATAATATAATATATCAGGGAAAATGAAAATATGTTATGTCACATCTAAACTTAGATGTGTTTAGTAACACTTAACGGTAAATATTAAAACGTTAGGATAGATGCGTATTAAGATTTGGGTCGAATTAATGATAGTGGGTTTTTTAATAATTGGGGTTACATCTCAATATGTATTTTTTTTTTATATATATGTTTTAATCTTGAATATTGATTTTGATTAGATATGTCAAGACACATATTTGTCAAGCGTACACATATATTTCTGCTGTTCTATCTCAAGTATTTGAACAATATTTTGGCCATTAAACTAGTATATGACCTTACCTTTGTTGATCGTTTTGTTCAGCGGCGGGATCATTTTCTGGGGTGACACTGTTGGCCCAAGCCATATATACAATAGTCTTGCGAAGTGGACGAGCTTATATGGCAACTTCTTCAAACCATCGCGATTCTTGGAAGAAAGAGCCACCGAGGGCATACCATAGGTGATTACCTCTCTTCTATCTCAGTTCTTTATAGTGGTTTTCGGCAAATTTCTGACATATGCGATGCTCTTATTCTTTTTTATCTTGCTAGCCATTTACCTTTGTTGCTACTAGACTAGATGAGATGCTTGTAGGTATTTGAGTGTTTGATGTCTTCTTTCCCCTGCAGATTGCACCTTCAACAACCTAAGATCAAGGTTGTAGATAATGTTGTTCACTGTAACATCGATGAGGAAGAGTTAACGATGTCAATAAAATGATGTAACATTGTATTTATACACTTGTTATAGGTGCACCTCTCTTCATGTACTTTGAGAAGAACAAAACGCTTTCATATCAAATAATGTAGTTTTTGTATTGTTTGGCGAAAGCTTTCTTCACTACAGCTGAAACACACATGTATCGTGTTTTTCTTGTTCTCGGGTGTCAGTTTAGGTTCCAGTATCTTAATATGACACAACCGCCTATCGGCTTTCGGCATAGCGGAATACCGAGTGCAATGTAACATGTATTGTTCTGTGTTAATAATGATGTGGATGTCAGTCTTGTTAAAAGACTCGGTGGTTTCTGCAAAGCTTTTAAAATGAACTCACACGATTGTCAAGATCCTCAGGACTCATCCCTTCTTGATCCAACGATCCACCCCGTCACCACTCTTTGAAATCCACCCGTTAGATCATCTCCATTCCTCACCGTCCGATCACCTTACCACTCCAAATCCTCCCGTTCTTTCATCAAGAAAATCAAAATTTTAAAAAACTCCAAAATCAAACACAGCAAACATACCCCAAAAAAACAAAAATCCCGTGCTCCTCATCACCGCCGTCGATTTCACGATTTTTCCTTTTTTCCTTTCTGTGATTTTTTTAATGTCAAATTTTCAATTATTTGAATCCCTGGGGCTTATATCATTGAGGAGATATTCCTACGGTCTTATTTAAATTATGATTTAATTTATGAATTAATAAAAAATAAAAAATAATTTGATAGTTTTATATAAATAAATAAAAAATAATTTGAATCAAATTAAAAAATATATATATTATGATTTAAATAAGAGGATACGAACATTTAAATTTAAATCGGATTTCATTTTTTACACTTATTTTTTGAAATTGGATGAAAATGGAGCAAAGCGAGGGAGGCGGAGGAAGCGCTCTTCGACACCCTCCGGCTAATCCCCCGCCTCCTCCGGCGACGACGGAGATTCCGGCGAAGAAGCTGGCGAAGCAGCTCGATTTCACCGCGATTTCAGCTCCGGCGCCGGCCAACGGTTTCGGATCACAGGCGGCGTCTCCATTTCAGTCTCAATCGCAACCGCAACAGCAGAATCAGGATCGAGAAGAGGATAGGAAACAGCGCGTGGCTGCGCCGTCTCCGATGCAGCCGTCGGTGGATCAGAGAACGGCTCAGTCTTTGATGCGCGCAGTGTGAGTTCACTGATTCGAGAATTTGTATTTTCTGTTGATTCGATTGTGACTTGTGTTCCTAGCTTATGGAAAGTTTGAATTGAGCTTTGGAGTGGATCGAAGTGTTAGACACTTAGATCAAACGAATTCAGAATTCTTATTGTTGATTCTGGAACTTATCGCATTTGGCATAAACAGATAGGTTGTGAAAGGATGCTAGATTCGTTTGAAAAATTTTATTGGACATTATCGATTATGCGTTTATTTGCATGCCATGGCAACATTAGTCAATGTCACTACTCCAATTCTGTTTGATTGGTACTCACATATGGAGCTAGTTGTGATCTGCTTCAATAATTCGCCTTGGCTCATTCGGTCATCATATGGTCATCCAAGTATTTTTTACTTGTGCTCTTTGTATCATAATGTTACTGGCCACTACAAGATAGCAGAACTACAAAACTATGGATCAATGTTGGTCTCGAGACTAGAGACGTAGAGATCGTATGCTGTGTTAATTGTCTTTAGACTTTTTGTGGTTATATGCTTTGGTGTTTCACTCAAACAGCTAGAAAAGAATGTACACTGAGTTTGTGTTATTCAACATTTCTCACTTCAGAAAACTAGATTCTCCAAGATCACGGTCACGGCCTGTCGCTGAAGTCAAAGACGGTACTCCAAAGAGGGCAAAGCATTGCAACTGCCAACATTCACGCTGCTTGAAATTGTGAGTTTTTCCATCTCTTTTATAGCGGATACAGCCTGTACAATTCTAGCGATCTAGGCTCTAGGCTTGAACATGATTGTGATGCTGTCTTCTTGCAAAACCCATTTTTATATCTTTGTTTTCATATCTCCATGTAGAAATGTGATTGTTTGAACCAGAAATGGTAAATAAACTATTTCTTTTAAGAAGACCCTTAGTTTCAACATATGACTTCCATTAGTCTCCGAAATGGTCAACTTGAAGCAGATTCATGGACCCTGTTTGTAAGCAGTAATAAAGTGGTTAAGAAAAAAAAATACCATCCTGAGCTTCTACTGATCCAGCTGCTGTTTGAACTTTAATAGGCAGAGATATTTGACATTCGCACTGCTATAGCTAAATCTACAGGAGCGAAATGACTGTCAGAACTCTGCCCTCACATAGGCCAAAAACTCAATTGTTTGTGAACTTGAGTGGATGAGGAAAAGAGTGCAAATTTATTGGTTCTAAAATTAATTGTTTTTTTTTTCTTTTAGCTGATCAATCTGCATCATATATGAATTAATTTTTATCGTGGTACTTGTGGTAATGATCCTAATGATGTGTGACATGCTAATACATAGCGTCTTGAGCTTTGGAAAGAGTACGGGTTTTATATTCATATATTCCTGCAGGTATTGCGAGTGCTTTGCATCTGGAGTGTATTGTCAGGGATGCAATTGCGTCAATTGTTTTAACAATGTTGAAAATGATGCTGCCCGAAGGGAAGCTGTTGAAGCAACTTTAGAGCGTAACCCGAATGCATTCAGACCCAAAATGGCTAGCAGTCAACATGGACATTTTGAAAAGGAGGTAATGTTTATGTGTGGGTTTTGTTATGCATCTGAATGAGTTAAAACTGTTTATTTATTTTCTATTCCTTTGTTGTTGCGGTTCAGTGCTAAGCTAAGGTATTTTTGTAACAAATCGTGTCTCCGGGTCAAGTTATGACTTACCCACATGGCTTATTTCTAGCCTTTTTTGTTTTGTATAAGCACAAGAGAAATTATAGCCGCTATTTGAGGGTCTGTTCATTTTATATACTTTCGAAGCAACTCTGTTAGCTTTTCCTTGCGATGCAGTGTTTGCGTTTGTCTGCACTTCTTATATGTAGGAGTTGTTCACTGTAATTTATTTTAACTACGTTCGTCTTCCAAGTCATGATGGAGCAAATGTAGTTAGCATTCTCTTAGTGATGAAGTTGATTAGCAAGAAAAACCCTTAACCATTCGACCAAATTATTAACCTTGTATGGAACAAGATAGAATGGAAAACGATAGCTATGAGATTTCTTCTCTTCATGTTATCGCACGCTATGTTGTCTCGTCAATCATTCTGTCGATCAATTCTATTCTCACAGTAGAAACTCAAAACCGGTGACAGATCTTTTGAATACAATTTCTGGCCATATCTAACCTGTTTGATAGATAAATGAAATTGAAATTATTGCTCTTTCACTGTTCGAGTTTCATTTCCTCAACTTCCATCATGTCCTGTTTCGATTTTCCATCACCAGACAAGGTTTTGGGGCTACAGTTGCAATGCTCTATTGCTCTAATATTCTGTCTTAAATCAATGACATTTGCATAAATCACAGCGGAAATGTGTTGCTAACCATGGAGTCTGTGTTATCACCTTCAGGAAGATGCCAGGGAGGTCGTTGCGAGATACCACAAAGGATGCCACTGCAAGAAATCTGGGTGCCTGAAGAAGTACTGTGAATGCTTTCAAGCCAATATTTTGTGCTCGGAGACCTGTAAATGTATAGACTGCAAGAACTTTGAGGGCAGTGAAGAGCGTCAGGCACTATATCGGGACCATGGAAATAACATTGCTTACATTCAGCAGGCAGCAAATGCTGCTATTAGTGGGGCTATCGGATCATCTGGATTCATGTCAGCTCCTGCATCTAAGAAAAGAAAAGGTCAAGATTTAAATTTCCCAGGCAAAGATCCATCATTTTTCAGGCAGGTTCAGTTCTCACAGGTAACTTAAATCTTGGTTCGCTGACTCTGTAGAAGTTTTTCCTTGCCTCTGATCTGTTGGATTTAAGACTTACTTACTCGTGTAGCCTAAGTCCTGTTACAATATCCTGCCCCTGAAATTATTTGCTTAAAATGCGGCTATTTGTTCATCAGGTAAATGACTTAGGATCATCTGGACCTCCTCCTTCAATTTCTCCTGCCTCGGCGACCCATGCCAATACATCTGGCGCTTCAGGGTCTTCAAAGCTTACATACAGGTGTGATGTCTTTATCTCTTCATGATGGTTAGCAAGAGCCATATCATGTCTATAATTGAGGGGAACATCGAGATTTTACTTCAGTATGGTTTCAGTATGCTAGGCTGACTGGTTGTTCATGGCTGTAGGTCTCTTTTGGCTGATGTAATTCAACCTCAAGATGTCAAGGTGATATGTGCTTATTTGGTGGTGTTATCACAAGAAGCTGCTAAGACATTCGCAGGTACTAGATGATATTGTTGTTGAGACTGCAGAAACTAAACTATTACTGCAGTTTGCAATGAAGTAATATATGAACTACAATACCAGTTTTATTCTCCGTACTCTTCATTTTTCCTTTGGGGGACTAAACAGAAGTATCGACGAGTTAGCTCATTCTCAATTCTCTAGGACTACTTTCTAATTTATGTACAGAATTTAGAAACTTAATACAACCTGAGGGCTTGACTTGATATATTCCACATAAATGGTGGGAGTTCAAGTTGTGTACGTCATAGACTATTGGTGTCGATGCCGATATGGATTGTTTTGTTCAATGATCGGTCTGATTTTGACCTAAATTTGAGGTATATACTAGCTGATTCTGGTTGTCTCTTATACTTTTTTCTGCTAGTAGAAAAAGGCAATACCATGAAAACACATGCCAAGGGTCAAGACGACATTGCTTCGTCAAGTCAAGATGGATTGCATGGTAAGAGTGAAACAGGTATTTCAGAATCTGCCGTTGCCGGTTCTCCAGCTGCAGAGCAACCTGTAGGCCCCAATGATTCAAATCCAGATGATGCTGAGGCCTCAAGGGTGAGGCCCATGTCTCCTGCGACTCTAGCATTGATGTGTGATGAACAAGACACAATGTTTATGGCAGACGGTTTGTCTAGTGGATCGGCAGCTCATTTTTGTGCCAAGTCGAATAACAAACCTGAACTACGTAATCCCGAGCTCTATGCTGAGAAAGAAAGACTTATATTGACGAAGTTTCGTGACTGTCTCCTCAGAATCATTCAATTGTGTGACATGAAAGGTGAGTATCCTCTCAGGCTAGTGTATTGTGTATGAAAATAGATTCCATCTGCTTAGAAAGCATTCTCGAGGTGAGGTTGGCTCCTACAAATTGATGTCTCAACCTCATAACTGTAAGAAAATTGTTCTTCTTTGCTTTGTGATCAAGGACTGCCTGTCGAGGCAAACTATCTGACTCGGTTGCTATTCTTGTGTGTCGTCTTACAGAAGCACAATATACTCGTGCAAGATCTGAATCTCTTACAGAGGAGGAGCCAATCGCTCATGGTGCTACTCGTTATAATGATAACGGGAATTCGCAAGACCCTGCAGCTAGCAATGGTTTTCAGAAGCATATTATTCCACCTCCAATCACTGAAGCCATGACTTCCGCATCAGCGACCGTCTCAAACAATGATCCTCATTCGAAAAATGTTGATTCTAAACGCACTGCTGGTTAGTAGCACTAAAAAAGAATAAGATACATGACTAATCTTGCTGTGAGATTGCGACGGGCCAGTCTGGCTGGAATCGGACAAAGCAAGGTGAACCAGGTTTGTGTACTTCAACCAATTTAACCAACTAATTTAGGTAAAGCAAGTCCTAGGTTTCTAGATCTAACAACTCTTGTGCAGAGTTTGTGAGTTTCTGAACGCAACGTGTATTTCAGTGTCTCGTGGCACTGTGGCCAGATATACTAAATTTTTCTTCATCCTTAATAAGGAATTTTCGATTTCTTTACATCCATCAGCATATTGAATGATCTACTCCGAAAAAAAAAAAAAAAAAAAAAAAACAACACCCCGTTAATTTTTGGACCCTTTTGCCCTCATATATCCTATGAATGAAGCTATCATTTTAGGGATCCCATTGAGTTTCATTCAGAGGAGGATCCTTATAAAAGTTATATCAATTATTATCAAAGAAAAACGGGGTTAACTGAAGCTGTTCAAACAGATATAGATAAAATAAACGGTATTTCCTAGCAATTGGAATTATGGATTCTCAGTTTATGGGAGATAATATGGGATTTGCAGTTGAAGAGAAAATAATTCGATTGATTGAGTATGCTATTAAAAGCTTTTTACCTCTTATTATAGTGTCTGCATCCGGAGAGCACGGATGCAAGAAGGAAGTTTGAGCGAAAACAAACATGGGTTGTTATTACGCATTTTCAATTCATTTCCCTACGAGCTCCAATTCATTTCTATATTGTCTTACATTATTGGGGGTTATGTATCTTGATATACGGTGTGTCAAATAAAAATCTAACGGTTAAAATTAAAATAATAAAGATGAAAGGTTGAGATTAAATTATCAAAATATCTTGATCATTCATTCATATCTTCATATCTCAATCGTTAGATCATTACTTGACACATGATGTGTCAATATATACATTTCATTTTTTCTATTATTATATGTTCATTTTATATAATTTGAACAACATTGTAAATATATATTTTATTCATCGAAAGTCCATTTCAGTCACATAAATTTCTTCACAAAA
The DNA here is from genome assembly GCA_001925005.1 of Drosera capensis. Taxonomy (NCBI): domain Eukaryota; kingdom Viridiplantae; phylum Streptophyta; class Magnoliopsida; order Caryophyllales; family Droseraceae; genus Drosera; species Drosera capensis. Next base: position 77,824 of record LIEC01010786.1, on the reverse strand, counting down.
GTTCATTTCCTGCACCCAAGTCCATTTTCATTATCTTACACATAACTCATTTCTATGTAGATCTACAGTTTATCAATTATTTTCATCACATTAACTTGCATATTTTTGCCGCATATGCTTCAGGTTGTTTTACTCATTTGTCGTTTGAGGTTCCCTCCAATCTTAAGTCGTGAATGTCGAGAAATAGTTATTGGACACGCTGATAATCATTTCGTGCAAATCTTTTTACATCCTCGTTATCCAAATACCTCCAATCCCGGATTGGTGGTGGCGAGCATCAGATGAAGTAAGAGGATGAACTCATAGTTATGCAATCTGTGTTCAATCATGAAATGAAGTGATCAACACTAGTTAGTTTAAATGATTTGCGATTTTATTTTGTAAAATCATGAATATGTATTTATTTTTTATAATCAATTTATATAATGAAAGTTATTTGAGTTTATAAATTATAAGCAATGAAATAAAATGTTATAAGGACATTTTGGGAAGATCGGAAACATATGGCTGTGTGTGTGTGGGGGGGGGGGGGGGAAGGTTGGAGAAAGCAGTACTCCTGGCTGAATATGGTGGCTACTGTTATGATAGCCAAGTTAACTTTACACTTTTCGACCATCATCAATTCAAACTCGTCGTCGTAAATGGATGGATCTACTTCGAGATGCTCAACATGACGCTAGAAGATCTCAAAGAACGATCTTATCTATAAACCAAAATGAAGCAGTCACACCCCTGTTCAGGCCTGGGAATCTTATAGTATTGATTCTAGCTTACGCATCTCTTTTAAGATTTAAAGAATTGAAATGAAAAACCTTCAAACTAAGAATTCCAAGATACATGAAACAGAGGTTCTAGCAAAAGGATCCCATACAATGACAGCCTCATCCAAGCCAGAAGCATACCATATTCCAAAATCAATTACAAGTTGATACATGTACCTATTCACTGGTTACACTTCGTTTCAGCACTACAGTAGTTTTTTCCAGTAGAAACCTGTTCTAAAAGACCCTACCAACTCGATCACGTCCACCACCACGCCTTTCATCTCTATATAGATCCCTGTGGAAGTCCTTTGGAGCACCAGAGCCGAGAGGAGAGCGGCTTCTCTCTCTCCAACCACGTCCTGGCCATCTCCCACGACGAGGAGGCAGTGGAGGAGACGGTGAACGCAGTTGTGATAGAGCCCGCCTTTCATACCCCTTGCGGTCATAAAAAAATTGATCTCTGGCACGGTCCCTGGGATGGGACTTCAACGTTGGAGGTGGAAAGCTCTCAAACTTGCTTGTTTCCCTGAAACCTTCATCAGGATAGTCAAGCAGATCCCTACGAGTGTGGTGATCAGGGAATCTGACATCATGCCTTAGAGGCATAATGCCACTTGGTGCATAATCCCTGGGTCCATCCCTCGGCCAACCACGTGGTGGTGAAGACCTATATCCATTGGCGAACCTGCCAGGGCAACGCTCCATAGGAGAGGATGAGAATAGGCGAGAGCCACCAAATGGAGGAGGAGGACCTGCACGTCCCCTTCGGGAGCTTCCTAGAGGTGCAGTGCGGGGTCTACCACAGCTGTTGCAGCGTTCACGTCTGGCAAAGTTAAGATTTCCGCACCTAAAACAGCAGAGGTGCAAATCAAGAAAGATATTGATGTATTTCGCAAACAGCAGGCAACGTGTGGAAAGCATGAAGAAATCTCCTTGTTTTTTGTTTCCATTCATCTACATCTTTGCAGGACAGCAAAGTATGATTCTTCCATGATTTCTCAAGAAAATATGGCACCACTGCTGCATTTCCCTCGTGAGGCATGCCAGCAACAAGAACAGAACACATTTGTCGAAGAACCAATGATAACAGCACTTAATCTGAAAAGGCCATTAATGTAGCTCATCTGAAAAGGCCTACCTAGCAGAGAATTCACCTTGTTGCACTCAAGATAATGTCAAGCTCTAATATATAATCAGCCAGAACCAGCAAGACACGTGATACGGGAATCTTGGTGGATGAGTGCATCAGAAGACATTTAGGATCAAGGCAAGAAACTATGCAGTCCAAAGTACAACTCATAAACAGCATGTCTAAATAACCTTAATTTGGTCTCATAAAAAGGATTCATATAGGCAACAATCCTACATAAACAGAAACCATGTACATATCTAAAGCCCAAATCCCAAGCAACTTCACTAAATCCATTTCCAAATAGCCAGCTCCATTGCAATTAGCACAGCGCAAACAGGGAAATTGTTTATGATAAAATGGGCATTTTCATTTTCCTTCAGATCTCTAACAAAAAAACAGATATAAGGAAGCGTTTAACCAAATTGCGGAATACACACGGTATGAAAAGGTCGAAAACTAAGTTAGCAACTTACCTTGGATCTTGACAATACCAATCTCCATCTCTTGGTTGAATATTAGGATTGTTTCTCTGCCCAGCGTCAGCCCTAAGTGGCCTAGGACCCAGTCCCCGGCCCTCAAATGCTCTTCCAAGAGGCCTACTCTTACCCCCACCGTCTCTTCGATAACGAGGGGGAGAAGAATCCCGGCACCGGATAGGAGACCTCAAGGCATCCCTATCGCCAGGAAATTCGTGCTGCTGTAAGGCTCCTGGATTATCAAAGTCTGGACTGTATCGACGAGCAACCTCTCTGTGATGTGATGGAGAACCAGAAAGTGCCCCAGTTCTATAACCTGTATAGAGAATGAAAAGCAATATAAAACAGAAACTAAGAGATCGATCACGAGCAGAGCAGCTGAGTACCACAAATATCAAAGGACCACGAAAACCAAACTATCCTATAAAGTCAGATGGAAATCCCAAAGGCGGGTTAAAAGAATAATTACCATCACAAAGTCTGCTGAGCAGTTGAATAAACAGAGACAAAAATTAGGAGATTCTCTGATCTTCTCCATACAGCCCACGAAACAAATGTAGAGATTTTTCAGAAGGAAAATAATGTCATTTTTTACCCTTGCCCATGCCCCAGATACGAAAACCAAATATATGGAATGCCCGATTCTTCATGATCAAGTCACGTGCCTAATTTACTAAAAATCCCTACATTATTAAACCCGAAAAGAGATCTGGCCCAACAAAACACTGATGATACATCTTGGAATCAAATGAATAGCTCCAACCGAAACAGCCTGGAGCAAAGCCCTAGATCCATCATTCATTTGATAATCAAGGAAATAGCATTGTGCAATTAAATGAAGAGGAAAAGTGGTGGGCAACAGGATCAACAGTATCCTACTCGTATTAGTATCTGCCGTCCCAACCTTGAGACCATACCCCATATTTGGTCTAGAGGAACCAGACCAGAAAGGCTATCAGTTATCAGAAGAAGCCATAGCTTGAGGACTTTGATCCACATCATAAAAACTGGCTGACCCATACTACCAGCGGCAACAAATGACAAATGAGTTGCTACCACCGTGCTACCAGCCCAAAGCTTCAGCCTTACCATGTCCCATTGCAATCCCTTACATATTCAGCGTATTTCAACCAACAGGGAGAAATGGAACAAAACCAAGCCAGGCAAAACAACTTTTCCGACAAATTAAATTAGATCTTGTTTCACCAGTCTGAACTTTCAAAAATAAATTTTTTGGTCTTCCTTATACGTAGCCGCTGACGTTACAAGATCACTGGATAACTACACATCCTTGCCTCAGATCACATTTTACCATACAAAAGAATTGAGCAAATAATGTTGGCGACCGAAAACCTGTGCAGCATCTCTAGGGGTATTATTTACTTCAGATATTGAACACCAAAGGATTCCCAATACTAATCCGCACATGAGCATCAACAGTCCTCTTCTACCAGCAAGAAAGTAGAATGACCAGACCACAAACAAAGTGAGACAACACACTGCAAAGGCCGAGGGCAAAAAAACTTGCACATCACAACATACTGATCTAGCCCACAAAACCGAAATGATCAAGGACTAGCAGGAACGATGTAAGTTGTAACCTAAACCCTAATCTCTCTAACTGTAACAACTCATGCAAAACGCTGAAACAGGACAAGAGCTACCAAGACAGGCCAAAAAGAAGTACATGAAACCAATAACTCATGAAGGTCGGGGTGAACATCGTTTCAGCAGCAATTTATCCTTAGAAATCAAAAGCTCCTCGCCTTCAGAGTACATAAAGATCCCACCTCTCCTCCAGTCGTTTTAGGAAGAACAATTACCACCAGAGTACCATAAATTTCCCATAGGCACCCAAATGTTGAAGTGCATCTGTGAATATCCATCCTTTGCTTCACCACCACCCACGGCTCTAGAAATTCCATTTCCAAGGTGTCATACTATTATGATTCTTGCCTCTGTGATTACTAAAATGTGGCTAGAAGCTAGATCCTTCGGCATTGTGAGCCTCAAAAGAAGAGCTGTATGATTGACAACGGAAGGAGGTTCAGGCCAATGCCACCATGACCATAAAAAAAAAAGGATGAGCTTGGTTGTGTCGTTAAAATCTGTCTGTCAAATTTAGCCACTTTCACAAGAGTCCTTTCATCTTGGTAAGATGACGCCCAAGCAGAAATCATGACAAGAACATGATTGGAACACTTCCACGTTCAATCCAATTCAAATCCCCGACCTATAACATCTAAAGGCTACCGATAAGAAACCTCCAAATATATTTTTCAGCGAAGACCACTACTGATCTGTGGCACACCCAAAGAATTATTTAACCTACGGATGCTAGAATAGCTAATGTAGCAAACCCACCAATACATTCCTCAAAAGATCAAATATTGTAAGATAGGTTAACTGTCAAACCGGACCCTACACACAACTGAATCAGACCCTGACCCACAAAAACCAATCTTCACTCCAAACCCAAAATCTTGTATCCGCCAACAGCCAGAGTTGCAACTGAAAATTGCAGAGTACATTTCCGGCACATGGAGGTGGTTGTACATGTTCATTTGCTTAGTCCCTCTCCATGTAAAACACGTGAAAAAAGAAAGTCAGGGTGCATGGATTTACATGCAAGTGCAACAAAAAGAACATCTACCTTCAAAACAAAAACAAAGAAACAAAATTAAATACAAGCACTAAACAGGGACAGAACGAAACACTAAAAATAATCAGGGACTATGACATGACACAAACAATATCGTCAATATCCGCTATATATGCACCCCAGGCAAGCAACTCATGAGACAAACTACTCCAGGAAAACCCTGAAAAAAGGCTCTCAGCACAAGTTTCACTACGGATGAAGAAGGAAACATCATAAATAGTAAATCACAGGATCTGTTAAGCTACAACTTATTCACCATGAACAAACTTTCCAATTACTCGATTAGACCTCAATTTTATCTACAAATCCACACAACGAATCAAACACATCCACCATAATTCACAAGAATAACCCTAAATCACCGAATCGGCATCATAAACTTCTCACAAACTAAACCTTAAATCAACACCTCCCCCAAAGCAACAACAACAACGTAACACCAACCATGACAACCATCAAGATTTGTGCAAATCCACAACTATGCCAACAGATTAAATCAAATGCGAAATTAAACCTATGAACGGAAAATCAATAAATCGATAACGAAATCGAAAATCGAGGAAAACGAAGACGACGAACCGTGCTCGTCGGAGAATCGACCGGGACGAGAATACGAAGAGGTATCGTGACGGACCTCGCCGGACTCGTAACCACCAGTGCCGACCCCTCCGCCGCCGCCGTCGCCGGTGTCCGATGCACGGACAACGAGACTGCTGAGTAGGGGTTGGTGCTGCGATATCAGCTTCTCTCTCGGATCCATTTTTGTCTGTTTGTGTATCTCCCTCTCGCACTGTTTTTTTCTCTGTGGTTTGTTTCTGGTTTCTTCGCTTCTATCGGAGAATTCGAATTTGGGACCATTAAACCCCAGGACAGGTTGTTTCTTTGTGTGGAAGGTCGTTGACAAAATGACTAAGATATCTTTATTATGTTTGTAATATTTTGCTGTCATCGGTGATTTTTGTGATTATGATTTATTAGGGTTTGTTTGATCGGTACTGAATTTTAGTATTGGATTTTTTTTTAATTAATTATTTTTTCAATGAAAGAGTTTTTTATTAGATATCAAAAAAAATTATTAAAAAAAAGATTTTTTATTTTTGATATCCGATTTCTATTAAGAAAATATTTATTATTATTATTAATTATGTTATATTATTTGTTGATTTGAAATTTTGGATTGTAAAAATAAAAAAAATCTATTTTTTTTAAGTAGATTGTTATTTACAAAAGAATATTTTATATTATCAAAATAATTCCTTCACAAAATCAAGACAAAAGATCTTTAATATATAAAAATTTTGACAATAATTATTTTAAAAATATTAAATTATTATTTTTAATTCTGTTAATGATATTAATTTTGTTATTTTAAACCGTCATATTCAATTTTTCAACTGGATATTCCCCAATGTAACACCATTTCAACGTGGCCCGCATCGCCATCTCCCACCCCGCATTTCAACCCCTCCACCACTCGCACTCCTCACCACCATCACCGCCCACCATGTCAAGCAGCTGGTCAATCCACGGCCGCGCAGAAATCACCGCCAAGTACACAATCCTCCACCAGATCGGCGCCGGAGCATACTCCGACGTCTACAAAGCCACTCGCCGCTCCGACAACCTCGTCGTCGCCCTCAAAGAAATCCACGACTACGTCTCCGCGTCCCGCGAGATCGCCGCTCTCGTCGCGCTAAGAAACTGCCCCAACGTCGTCGTATTGCACGAGTATTTCTGGGACGAAAACGGGGACGATGATGCGGTGTTGGTGTTGGAGTATCTGGAGAGCAATTTGAGGGATGTGATCGAGGCGGCGAAGAGGAGGGAGGGGGGAATGGGGGTGGGTGAGGTGAAGAGGTGGATGGTGCAGGTTTTGATGGGGGTGGATGCGTGTCATCGGAGTTGTGTTGTTCATCGGGATTTGAAGCCCGGGAATCTGTTGGTGGGGAAGGATGGGGTGTTGAAGGTCGCTGATTTTGGACAGGTGAGGGATTTGGGGTTCGGTTTCGAGGGTTAGAGTTTTTGTGGAGAATATACTACCAACATTAGAATTTACAACAACAACATAATCACGTCATTGAAAGGGTCTAGGCAATGTTAGAATTTGGAATTAAGAATAACTTATATAAGATTGTGGGTTACTTTCACTCGTTGCCAATTAGTTTTGAGATGACACCCTAGAAGTCAAGTAGTTTAGTTAGAGTCTTGTGTGTTTAATGTGTGGAAGTGCGATGTGGTTTGTGAGGAGATGTTGATGAGGTTTTGAGCCACGTTTAGGGTTCTACACATTGGAACTTACAAAATGCTGGTGATTTGGTGATTAGTTTGTGAGTGGATGTGAATAAGTGAGGTTGTCATGGGTTCAAGTGCATTAGGATTCAATGGCACATGATTAGAATTTGAAATCCATTGATCTAGAGAACTGATTGAGGTATCTTTGCTATAAGTATTCCAATCAAAGTATTGGGAAAATTGGATTGAGAACTTTGGCAAGATCAGATCAACAAGATAAATGACTGTAACTTGAGAGTGATGTCGTGGTATTAGTGAAGGAGCTCTGATGTTTCATCCATCTCAAACGGAACGATCCTTGTATATTACAGGAGAGATCTAGTATGGGTGATGCGAAATCTATTATTTAGTTTATTTTCCTTTTGAAGGATGTTAAGTTAGTGAACTGCAAGCATGTGGTGATGGGCTTGGTATGTAAGATTAGTATCCTTGATCATCGGCCAAACATTTTGGGACTTATGTTCATCTTATGTTTCGTCAATGTTTTTGTGTATCTCTCTTTCTAGTATTTTTAACCATTCCAGAAGGTATATAATTAACTAGCTTAATTGCCTCCTGGAAAGGATGAACTCTAGCTATCTAATTCCAATTTTTATTTGCCGTCATCTTAATGGTTATAAGCTTACAGTTCTATTTGCTTCACATGTAGCTGCATCGTTTTTTTTTTTTTTTTTCACATGTTCTTTGTCATCAGCGATGAAAGTTCATATTCACCGAAAACAGCATGAAGTAAGAGGACACAATTGATTTTTTTTTTTTTTTTGGTATCTCATAGCAAGCATGCGTTGAAATTCTGAGGTAATATGATGGGGAGTAGGAATGCTTCATAGTTCATATGATGAAATTGTTTGGTTTGGGTGTGACAAAGAGTAATAATTAACTAAAAGAGAAACATGAACATCAAGGGAAAATTGTGTTGATTTAGAAAGTCTTTAGTATGAGCCCTCAAAATTTCCTCATGTATGTAAAAAGTTTCTTAATGCGCGCCCTTTATTTTCCTCGTTTGGCTTTCGCTAGATCACTCAATTAGCAACTGAGTTGTTGAAAAGGTTATGAGCAACGTGGAATGCTAGATTCATCGTTTGCAGCTATCCCCATGATCAAAGATACCCATGAATGGTTATTGTTAGTTTACTTAATTTTATTGACAGTAACAAACCTGTTTATTTTAATGAAATGATATTTTCCTTCCATGTTATTTGTATTTTGTATGTCTTGGTAAATGTTCTAAGATCACTGTTTTGAGCATGTTTTGGTCTCTGATTTGTAGGCAAGGATCCTATTAGGCCCTGGTTTTGTTGCTTCTGCTGATGATATGCATGAAGAGCCAGATGACCCAAGTCCCATTCCGGAGGATAGTTTTCAGCTACCTGCAGCGGTGCCCAATAGTGTATCTGCTGAAGTTCCTGGGAATGAAGAGCAAGGAATTCGGGGCAAAGAACAACTATCAACAGAGATGGAGGAACAGAACACTGTAAACTTCATACCTGATGAATTCGACACGGACTCCAATGTTCTTGATGGGAATGCTTCGTGCGCTGCAACAGGTTCGATGAGTGAACAGGATGATGATGAAGTGATCGGCTCTTACACATATGAAGTCAAAGAAGATGAAGATCAAGTTGGGCCTCTAACATCTGTTGTCGGTACACGGTGGTTTAGAGCACCAGAGTTACTGTACGGATCCACAAATTACGGAATGGAGATTGACCTCTGGTCATTAGGATGCATTTTCGCGGAGCTCTTGACCTTGGAGCCCCTCTTTCCTGGTACTGGAGATATTGATCAACTGGGCAGGATCACGGCTGTCTTGGGAAACTTGACTGAAGAAGCTTGGCCAGCTTCTTCGACTCTGCCTGATTATAACAGAATTTCATTTTGTCGGGTTGAGAATCCCAAAGGGATTGAAGCAAGCTTGCCTGGTCGCTCAGAGGATGAGATCAGAATCGTCAAGAAACTTGTGTGTTATGATCCTGCTAGTAGAGCTACTGCAATGGAATTGCTAGGGGATACATATTTTAACGGGGAACCTCTTCCAGTGCCGATATCGGAGTTGAGGGTTCTGACAGGAAGACTTAAGCGAGACATGGAGTATCAATCCCTCGGGGAGATGGATTCGGATTCAGATTTTGAGGACTTTGGTGGTTTCAATGTTAGAGAAACAGGCCAAGGTTTCTCTATTCGTTTTGATTGAAATTTGTGGAGCATATAAGTGCAAACTATTGTGTAGCTTTATGTCGTCGCCCTCTTGAGCATTGGCATTTGGTTCAACTGCGAAATTCTTTAGGTAAAGAGTATCATATAGACGTTATTGCTATCTTTGCCTTCTTGTTCTTTAACAAACACACATGTTGAATATTATTAGTAATAAATTTTTCTTTCTATTTGACATGGTGGAACTCGATGTATTTTCTTTATCTCATAATATATGTCACAGTTTGATTTGACATGCAGATTATAGATTATGTGTTAATTGATAATCGGAGAAAAGTTTGTATTGTTTATTTTCATATTTTATGTGTGTAAATGTCTCTTTTTTAATCTTCTTTTTCTTTTTTGTAATTTGAGAAAAAGAAAAAAAAATGATGAAAAGATGGAAAAAATAATTAAGCAAATAAGATATATGGTTTCTATAATATGGTTGAATCTGATAGCACAAGCTTATGTGTTAGTAACAATAGATTGCATACTCATCCTCTTATGAAAAACATGTTACACATCTGTACATAAATCCATTTCCAAAGTTGCAAAGCAACGAGAATTTTCTCTCGATGAGTGAAGACGAAATAACGAAAAACAGCTTGGAACGGTCAATTCATGTTTTTAGGTCCAGGAAAAGTCAACAATCTTTTGCGTCATTTTACCACGGACACTATACAATAAAACAAAGAGAGAGAGAGAGTTTGTCCAAATCTCACCGTAGAACAGTGAACGAACTCGGACAACAAAACCCACACTCACGGTCCATTCCGACCATCGCTCACGGCGGTGCCGCCGGCCACCGAGACCCTAATCAAGATGCTCCCGAAAATGGCGGCTCTCCATGCCGCGAAACGCCTTTTGAGAACATTCTCATCATCGGTCGCATCCAAACCACTGCGCGTATGCATTGTCGGCAGTGGCCCTGCCGGATTTTACACCGCCGAAAAGGTACTCTTCCTCTTCGATCTTATTCGCTTGGATTCGATTTGATTTGTAGGGTTGTGACTGTGATTGACTGATGGATGGATGGATGCAGATGTTGAAGGCGCATCCGACGGCGGAGGTTGATGTATTGGACAGGTTGCCGACGCCGTTCGGATTGGTGCGGGCAGGCGTGGCGCCGGATCATCCGGAGACTAAGGTTTGGTGCTTTGATCGTGTGGATTAGTGTGTATGCAGTAGTTGTCGTTGTGTTGAGGTTTGATTATGGTAGTTTGTTATGGGAAGAGTCGAGTAATGTTGTTTTGATGATAGTCTGTTGCGAGTGGCGGATTGCTTTTAGACGGATGGATATTAGAGTCGGTGTGGAATATATTGAGTACTGATTCTAGGGTTTTGGAGCTAGGTTTGGAGATAACTTGAAGAAGCCATTGAGTACTGATTCTAGGGCAGCGGAATATAGAGTAGTAAAAGTAACTCAAAGGATGTCGATTGTTGTTTTTTCAACATATTCGTTAGGCTGGTCAATGCTGTGGCCTATAGCAATGGATTGCTTGGGTCGGTGATTATGTCGTTGCCTTGGGGGAAATGGTAGAGCGCGTTACTTTTGGCTGTATTGACTTACATGTTACGAGTGGAAACGAGCTTCTCATGCTCTTTCTTTTGGCCATGGTTTACAAGTTCAATTTCTTTATCCTTCCTTGGTTTTTGAAGGAGAGACCAATGTAGCTCAACCAACTGGTTAATTGAATTCTCCTGTTACTGTTAGCGCTACTTTTTAATGTTTATGATCGGTTATGCTTTTCTTCTTTTATTGAAGATCAGTTCATTGATATTCTTGACTGCTTAATTACCGGAAAAAATCAAACAGGTTGTGGTCAATCAATTTACACGGGTTGCACAAAATGACAGATGTATGTTCATCGGAAATGTGACACTAGGATCACATGTCTCATTGAAGGAGCTTCGAGATTTGTATCATGTGGTGAGATGTGATTATCTTATCGTTTCTTTCGATTGTGGTGGTTGATAGTTTCATAAGAATCATCATTTTTGTTTGTGTCTGAGCAGGTTGTGCTTGCATATGGTGCTGAAAGTGATAGAGTCCTTGGTATTCCCGGAGAAGTAAGACAGTGAAAAGAAACATACTATTATATTACAGGATAAACTATTTGTCTTGTGACACTAATTCTTATACATTTAGGACTTGGGAGGAATATATTCGGCTAGGGAGTTCGTTTGGTGGTACAATGGGCATCCTGACGGTAGAAAATTGGCTCCTGACTTGCAAAGCACAGATGCAGCTCTTATCTTGGGTCAGGTACTTCACCATCCACACAAAACACTATTCGTCTTAATAGATAAAGTTGCTGTTGACCCATGGCCCTTGTTGTAAGTGATGAATCTTATATCTCTATATTCTTGTTCATTTAATTGTTAAAAAAAACGATTATTCGGGTTTATGGTCTTTTGCCTTCAGATGGCAACATTATTGGTTGCATCTAAAGAATGTTTACGGCGTAGATATTTCTTAGAGATCTCCTAAAAACTGGACCAGTGCCAATGATTAAAGCTAAAATTTGGTAGACTGTCTTTTGTGAGCTGTAACCTGCAGTGTTGGAGATTGTTTCTGACAGGCCTCGAACAAATGCCCAAATTTCCACGTGTCTTCTCATCACTGTACTTGCATTTGACTAGCGGTTGCATTTTTGCTAGGGTAACGTGGCTCTTGATGTTGCAAGGATCCTGTTACGTTCCACGGTTGAATTGGCAACCACGGATATTTCCAGTCATGCTATGGCTGCTCTGGAAGGAAGCTGCATAAGGTTTACCATCCTACCTTCTAAAAAGAAGTTAAAGAAGTAAATACCTTGAATTCATTTTTTGTTGTGTGATTTGAAATTTTTGCAGGAAGGTGTATTTGGTCGGAAGGCGTGGACCTGTGCAAGCAGCTTGTACTGCAAAGGAGTTGCGTGAAATACTCGGTACTATTATAGTATACCCGAATTTATATTGCATGAGCGTTTATGAAACCTGATGTTATTGTTAAGCATCCTTTTGTAGCGTAGCCTTTTCCTGATATTGCAGATACACAATTCTCTCAGTTTTTTTTTGGGGGGAGGGGGGTGGGGGTTGGTATAGATCACTGTTTACTATGGTGTTGGTTTGAATTCCGAATTGATAAACTCAATTACTTGACTCCTTGTCCTAGTAACTTGTTGGTTAGGAATGTTTAAGTTGTTTGCTACTCTTGTGTGATGTTCAATCTAGTCAGTCTACTCGTGTCCCAGTAACATCCATGGCGGAGATTTCTGGTTTCCTGCTAATTAAGTTTTCTTCTCCTCTTTTCAATGAAGGAACTAAAGGTTTGTCTGTGCACATTCAAGAAAGTGATCTTCAGACAACTGCTGCTGATGAGGTATTTCTCTTTTTATTGAGTCCTTTGACTCCTTTCAACCACGTATATCAAGATATGGCTGGGGTAGCTAATCAGATGTTCTCTCAAGTAAGATTGTTATTCATGCATTTATACTTGATGGTTGATGCTTGTTTTTCTCATATATTTTTCTGGAAGGAAGAAATGAAAAATAATCGAATTCGTAGGAGGGTATATGAATTGCTCACGAAGGCAGCCAGCTCAAGCTCTCTGAATCGCGTCACAGATGAGTGTGAACTCCACTTCATTTTCTTGAGAAGACCAGTCAAGTTTCTCAACTCTGAAACGAAAAGGGGCCATATTGCTTCTGTTCGTTTGGAGAAGACAAATCTTAAAGGTTGGTCATCCATATACCTTGTTTCCAGTGATTATTACGTCTTACAAGTGATGCATTAGGTTTTGCATCCATCATACACTCCTCAAGTTGAAAGCATATAATAAAGCTCTTGGTTCACCATTTCGCAATGTTCCACGTCACAGTCGTCCCCTAGCTGTGATGAATGATGAGATGAAAAATGTGCATTTTCTATTGGCATAGTTTTCCACTGTTATTTAGATTTCAGGCAAGATATTATTAACTAATAAAGGTCTGTGGCATGCCCAATGCATATCAATTCCATTATCCAGCTTGTGGTTGATTCAGTTTTTTTCTTCCAAAGCACATGCTGTGTGCTGCAGTGGCTCTCATAGAGTTCCACTCGATGCATCTCAATGTGAAAAAATATGTTTCAAATAATTTGTTTGTTCCTTTTTATCTTGTAGAATCAATGGAAGGTAAACAGATTGCCATTGGTACCGGGGAGTTTGAAGATATTAATTGTGGGTATGTCCTTTTGAATGACAATTAATTTCCATTTGTGTTTAATTCCTGGCAAATCCCTGTAAAGCAGACATGCATTTGCATGTATTGTCACCTTAAGTCACAGCTCCTTCAAAACGTTCACATGGCACTTCTCCACATTTATGCAGACTGGTGCTGAAGAGTATTGGTTACAAATCCATACCTGTTGATGGTTTACCCTTTGACCCCCAGAAAGGTAGGAGTATTGCATTTCTCGTGTTTCTGGCTATGAACATGTTGAAAAGGTAACAGAGCTTCTGGTGACTGCAATTTACAATGTGGACTTCTTGAGGTTTTACTCATGCGTGATTGATCTTATTACAATGCATTACGCCATCATCTTATTCTTGGAGGCGGTGCTGGAAATATTGGTCAAAATTCATCTTTGTCTAGCTTTTTTGACTGACCTATATAGCCTGATCTGTAATTTCGTTCTCAAGTAAACTAATGGATTTGGTCTATGAAGTAAATAATCATCATTCATTAAATAAATAGAAGTTCTCAGAAGATACAGCAGACACAGCATATGAGAACCATGGCCAGCTTCTCTTGCGTAGATATGTCTTCTCCACTCAAAGTCAGCATTGTTGCAGGTGTTGTCCCAAATATTGGAGGTCGAGTTTTGCATAGTGAAGGAGATCAAGCAGTCTTGAGTGGATTGTATGTATGTGGTTGGTTGAAGCGAGGACCAACTGGTATCATAGCAACAAACCTTTATTGCGCTGAGGAAACTGTAAGTGTCTGCTTCGTACTTGTTTGTTCCACCTTTTTGAAGGGGAGATTCCTTCTGTAATTATTTATTTTTCTTAATTTATTTGTATCTCGATGATTATGTTATTACAGAAAGCATTTCCTGATTGAGGTTGATTCATGACAGGTAGCAAGCATCACAGAGGATCTTCAGAGTGGAGAACTGGCAACAGCATCAACTTCACCAAAGCCAGGCAGAGAGGGACTGCTCCAATTGTTGGATGGTCGCAGCGTCAAAGTTGTGCCATTTAGTGCATGGGAGAAGATTGACTCTGAAGAGAAGAGGAGAGGGAGTTTGAAAAACAAACCAAGGGAAAAACTGTCTTCATGGGAAGAGCTACTGAATTTTGCATCACACTGAAATTTATTCTTTTTAAAGTGTTAAAAAGTTGTGTTTTACTACTCGTAAGGTACGGGAAACATGTTTTGTCTTTTTGTAATAGTAACATCCCATAGCTATTCATGGCAACATTCATCAGTCCCTCTCTGTTTCGAGTCTTGTTTTGTTATTTTATTTTTAGATTTTGCTTTTTAAAACTTCAGAATTCATGCTGCTCTCTGAGATTCTGGGATGTGGGTCGTGGTAGTTGCCGATGATATCTATCTGAGGTGAATTATGAACCTTAGTTTCTTCGTCTCATTTGTTAAAGTGACTATTCCTCATCCGATAAATTTTGCATAGATATTGATTCCTGCAAACTGAGGAGTATGCATATGATCTGCAGATATCTTCAAAATTCATATTTATGTTGGAGAATGGAGATTGTCTTCGACTTTATCTGAAGTTGAAAATCCTATCCCGAGAAGATGTGTGTAATGGGTCGTCCTGTCTTTAGTTGGTGTGATGTCTGTGATTCACTTCCTGCATGTTGTAGCTCATTTTCTGCATGAGTAATTTTCATGGCTGTAGTCCTGATTGCAAAGTTTCAAGAAGAAGCTGAAACTGGTGGATTCATGTATACTTTGTTTTGGATAGTGAGCTTCTGGTGGCCAGTTGTCTAGGTACAGATATTGATGATAATTTTCAGTTCGATGAGGTGGAAGTGTTTTGCTGCAAGGCTTGTATTAATTTGCATTTAGAAGTCCTCCAGTTGATGTTCCTTACCACGAAGCTGAAGGTGCTATTGAGAAGCTTCAATCAGTTGCAGGTACTATCTCTCCTTTTAATCTCTTATTACTGCTGATCCTATTCTCTTTACTCTTGAAAAAATTAGCACATTGCATGTAGATAGCTGATGTCATGCTATTTTTATCATTACTCGTCAGTGATCTGCTTGTCCTTTAGGCACGTGGTAATCAGCTTCTAGATTCTGCTGATATTCATCTGGATTTCTCTTTTCAGATAGTGCCTTTTTTTCTAGACCTGTTGTCTTAATGCATATACTTCGCTGTGAAGACTGATTATTGGGGGAAAATTAGTGGTTTCATTGATTAAACTTTGTAATGATTTGTTTTTATGCTAGACCCTGGGTTTGGGAAACAACAGAGGCTGAAGATTGAAGATGGCTACTCAAGAAACCAAGTATCTTTAAGATTGGCACTGAGACTAAGTGACGGGGAAAAAATTTCTTCTGTTCAGTCTCTCATTCAAACCAGTTAGAGTAGTGGTTGGCATCAGAAATCGTTTGAGTTTGTCAAAGAAACGTGATTTCTTTTTTCTTCTTTTTCTCGTCCTCCACTCCATTCATTCACGTACTTTACATGGTAGATAAGTAAATGGGAATCAAAGGCTGCAATTTTGGGGGGAATAGCATGTTTGGATCAGTTGATGGTAGACATTGTAGTATCTGTTATGAGAAGCTTTTGGGGATTGTAGTCCTTGAAGGTTGACAAAATTGCCTGACAGTACGGAAGAACCATCTTTGAGAAGCTATTTGAGGTAAGTTGTCCTACAACATGTGAATGCCATTCGTCTCTACGCATGCCACTGTTGTTTCGCTGCTTTATACGTTTGATTAAGACCAAATTCAGTTCATGTGATCTGTTAGGCTTCTGCTTATTCATTGTCACCCTATTGTTTGAGTCGATGGGTCTTTAGCTAAGGTCAAATAATACTTGAATTTCCATTCTTTCATCAAGCACTAACTTTATTGCTGATTCCAGAATTGTGCTTTGATCTTGTAGTCTAATTGAACTCAATCTCAGCCAACTTGTACATTTTGGTATCCAGGTATTCTGAATTGAGATAATAACATCAACAGTGGCCTTCTATAAACTTTTGCAGGTGCTGCAGCCCTCGCGATGCAAGAGGTAACTTATAGGTTTTTCTTTATAAAGATTTGCTCGCATCCTTAAGGTTCACTTATTTTTCCTTCCTGTAATGGGATTATAATGGAATATGGGACTTACCAGGTCCCAGGAGTCCTTTTGGCTGTGTCGTCACCTCAGATTGTCACTTTGTATGTTTGGCACATTCCAACAGCAACTCCACTAAAACTTTTAAGCCGGTATCTAAACAGGAACCTTTTTTGGCACTCATGTTAGATATTGGAACTTTATTTTTGCTTTCAGATAGTCCATCGAGGCTGCTCTACTTTTCCTTTAATCATTTCTATCTTTTTTTTTTCCATCCTTTGTTTGTTTAGTATTGAATTTCGATCACGTTTATGCCGGCCCGATACCTTTAGCATCCTTGCAAGTTCCATTGTTGTGATCTGGGTATTTTCTTTCTTTTCTGAATCACTGTTGATGGCGGATTCCGATATGGAGGTGCTTGGTTTTGCTTTATAAGGGATAAGGCCAAAAGAGCCTGGACATGGCCGAACTTGAATTGCGAGTAAGCTTTTGAAGAAGTTGGTTTAGGTTATCCTTGTGTAATATTTTGAACGAGTTGATTGTTTTAGTTAACGCCTTGCTATTTATCTTTTGTTTGTACAGAGAATTTGATGCATTGACGGCATGCCTGGGTCAGTTGTCATCTGTGTATGCCATTTGATCGTAAGTGATTCCTTCACTTTTATCTGTCCAAGCCCCTTGATTGTTATGAAAAGGCAATGGTGAATGGACAAGACAAACCCACAATCTCATACATCTCTCAAAGGTGAAAGAAACGGGAAAGAGAGTCTGACTATGATTAGGATCTCTTATCTCCTAGTGTCATTCCTTTTCTAATTTTCATCATGACATAGGAGCCATCATGTGTTTGTGTGAATTGATAACGTGGGCACTTTGAGTCAGTTGCACCAGGTTTATGAATAATAAACTAACTAAGGATTCTAGGGTGCAAGAAAGTTCTTTGATAAGGACTAGTTTGAGTGGGACTTGCATGCAAATATGTCGTGGTTCAATGAACCACCTGGTTGGGATTAATCAGTGAACCCAACCGAGCTCTTCCACCCAGATTGAAAGATGCTAATAGATACGTAGTTAAGGTGAACAATTTGTATGGACAGACGTGCTGGTGCTTCATTCGCATGTAAACTGCCATTGCCCTAGGATTATTGTTTTTTTAGTTGATCTTCTGTGATACTAAGCATCTGTTATGCTATCTTGCTACCACAGTTTCCTTGCGTTTTTTGTCTTCTCACTAACACTTCATTACGTTAGTCAACAGCTTTCTCATAGGCGAGGATCCTGAGCTCATTAGCAGAGCAGCATAATCCATGGATCAGTTGGACATCTTTGTAGCCATATCCTTTGCATTTATATGTGATTTTGGAGCAGCAGCTGATATACCATACTGGAATGATAAACTCTATGCATCGTACTGCCTGTCTTGTCTTTTTAAGCTGTTTCAACTCATAGTGTTGAAGTACAATAAACAACAAAGTGGAGTAACTCTTCTGCGCTTTTTTCTCCCGTCCTCTGGATCATCTGTTGTTTTTGCATCATATTTCTTGTCTGCCACCTTGTAGAACAAGTCTCCCAGTATATTCCAGTTACCCTAGTAAAAGGTACGAAATCTAAGTTTTTGTCGCTTTGGAACAAAAAATTTACTGTATTGATTTCAGGAATCCGAAATTTACCTCTAGAGCATTAACATATTTACTCTGATTCTAACAGAGTTTACGGGTACAGTTCGGTTGAATCTGAGGCCAACCCATCAACATGACGCTAGTGATCGGGCGGTGTTAAATGAGAAGGTCGTACGGAGGAAAGGGCTACTACGGGGATAATAGACTGCTGTAATAGTAGTAGATATGCGGTGGTATGTGTTCATCGATTTCTCTCTTTTCTTTCAGCGTGTGCGGTTTTGATGATAGTGTTTCAATTATTTGCTGTTGATGATTTTATGGGGACCATATAAAAGTTGCAGATCTTGAGTCAGATAACACTATCCTTCCTGTGCAAGAATAGCAGGCGTGAGCCTTGTCTTCTTCAATGGGGCCATTGTGCCATTCAAGCTGCTATGCATTTAAAGGGAAAATACTAGGACCAGTTTCCCCATATGGTGTGTATGGTCCTCCTAAGCTGAGGTATGTGCCTCCCATACAAGTATGACCTCGACTCCTTAATACTTAGATCATGACGACTATCTTCTTCAAAAGCAGTTTTCTCCTCTTTTTTTTTCGTTCGGCTCGGACGATTGATTATAATAGGCTGTAGCGTGTGGCGTTGATGGCTCAGCCTAATGACTCTGATTGTGTTGGCCTTGAAAGTTTACGTACATAATGCCTTTGACTAGCTTAATAATGCACTCGTTGATTTAACGTGGGAAGTAGATCCATCAGTTGAGGTGGACACAACCAGGTTTTAATCTTGAAGAATTATAACAAGTACTTCTTCGAAGTAGACATGTGCCAAAGATGTCTCGGCCTTGTGTGGTTAAACTTACACCCTAAGATGTGATAAGCTCGAGCTTAAGCGGAAATCATATGATTGTGTGCGCGCGCGAAAGCGAGGTGATCATGTGATTTTGATTATGCAGGTGGTGATGGTGGCGGTCGTGGTGGCGGGCTTGGCTATTGGTGGTGAGTGGTGTTCATGGACATGTCATGATGATAGGTCAGGAATTTCAAAGTGAAAAAAGGCCAATCAAGCAAGCGATCAGTCATTTTCCCACAAGGGGAAGGTAATGCACTTCCGCTCTTTCAAAGATTCAACCTGTCTCCATCTTTCCTCTTTTATCCTTGACATTGTTGTTGCCGATTTTGATATCCATTATTCACCTGTTGGACATGAAACCATTCTTGAGCACTTCGTTTCGCTTTATGTCCTGCGAATCTAATCACTTTTGATCGTCGGATGAGGTTATTTCTTCCATTTCTGTCCGAAGTTATTCAACGATGCTCGTTATTTCACTTGATCTGTTGCATTTTTGTTCATCTTTTGCAAAATTGCTGTCATGAAAGTGATCCTGGTTGCCTAGAACGCACCACCTTGGTCTGTAGTATATGACCACGGGGAAGTGGGTGTTTTACCTTCTGCTTTTGCTCCCCTGCTTTCCTTATCCAGGCAACCGTCATTGTAACAAGCCCGACCTCTATCGTTATTTGAGACTCGTCTCTCGTCAAGCTACTAATACTAATACTCAAACAAGTAGAGTACAGATGGAATCCTAGTGAGACTTGTTCTTCGTCAAACTATACGGCTATTTCTTTTATTGGCAGTTTTGAAATCCAAAGTTAACGTCAGAGATTAGTTCTTTTTTAATCTATGCCGTGTACGGAGTATTATTCAATACACATTGAAAAGAGATGGGGATGGTTGTTTCTTTGCCATACTTGGGGAGCCTATTAGGTTCGGGGACTTTATGACTTGTAATAGTTGGTTGAGGGTTGTAAGCTAGTCCGAGTAGATTTCGGATTATGATATGCCTGCCCCTGCCCCATTAAAGTACAAGATATTTCATAAGGGTAAGCTTATCTTGTAAAAATGATACTCATATCTAGGAATGAGTCATTACAGAATCCTCTTCAGTTGGATAGAATCGCCCTTTCTTTTGATGTAGTGTAATTCTAAATAGGATGGCTATGGTGAAATAGATGTTCAACAAAAATAACCTAGATTTCTCGTCCTCTTGTTAACAGACGGATTATTTTCTAATGCTCTCGATGATAAATTAGATATTCAAACCTTTTCTTTTTTTTTGGTTCTTAATAAGATAAAACAATTTTTTTTAGCCTCCTATGTTTAATGCCTAAAACTCGGGGGTGTGGTGGGTAGAGCTTTAAACTATTGATCTCTCTATCATATCTTAATGTGATTCCAAAGGTTCAGCCCGACACTGGTTCTCCTTCATATCCCAAACCTACGCTAGCCTACAAAACAAAGCCAAGAGAAACATGGTTGTACTCATAATGTCCAACACTAGAACAAAGCTTCAAATAATACTGAATTGTGTTTGGAATCTTAATCAAATACTAGTATTATTATTATTGCATCAATGTTCCATGGGCAAACATTTGCAAGGAAAAGCTCGCCGGCGACCTTGCATGACCTGTCGGCGTGGCTGTTTGCCTGGGGAACTTTCTCAAAAGGATAGTTAAAGAGCCGTCAAAAGTCTCAAAAGAGAAACCCACTTCACAAAAATACAATTAACTACACTATCAAAAAAAAAAAGCCATTTTTTTCTATTTTGTGTTTTCTTGTTTTTAATTCACAGCATTTTCCACTATACACACGATTATTCTATTCTTCTATTCCGCTATCTATCTCTGCTGCTTTCTGTGTCTCCATCTCTGTGCTCAGCACAGTGCATTTCACCGCAACACAACGAGGAGCAAAAAAATTGAAAAAAGAGAAAAATAATAAATTTCAGCACTAGCAGAGCATTAACAGAAAAGAGAACAGAGAAGCTTCTCCTCTGCTCACAAATCACCACACTCACTGCCCCCAACCCCTGCTCACAAACCTCTTCATTTCCTCCTTTTTTGAATCGCTCATCTGATAATTCTTCACAGTTATCTCTACTTTACAGTTTCAGCTATAGTTCATGCTTGATAGCAGTGGCTTGGTTTGGCTAGGTGATGATGTCTAGGGCAATGGAGCATGATTATATAGGGTTATCAATGGATGCAAATGATCACAGGAACCCATTGAGCAAGGGTGTTTTCAATGGTAAAGATCTGAACTTGAAGGCTACCAAGCTGAGACTTGGGCTCCCAGGGTCAGAGTCCCCTGAGAGGGAGGTGGAGGCAGATGAGGGAGAGGGTGAATACCCAGTGAATATGTTCAAGAGTTTGGTGTCTGGGGCCAAAAGGGTCTTTGCAGATGTCATCAATGGTGGCTCAGGAAAGTGGGTTTTGGCTGGTAATGGTGGATCTGAGACTGATTTAGGGAAAGCTTGTGGTGGTGGTGGTGGTTCCCTGTCTCCTAGGGGTACTAATGGGGTCAAATCTCCGGTTGATGGCGGCGGCGGCGGAGGAAGACAAGTGGATTTGAGCTCTGCTGCTGCAGCTAAAGAGAAGAAGACTCAGGGCTCTGGCGGTGTTGCTGGACATGGCACTGTTGCACAGGCTTCAAAGTAACTCTTTTTCCTCGCTTTGTTGCTTGGTGTTTTTGTTCAAATTCCTGCATAGAAGTCAGCTTTTGTTTCCTGGTGTTTGAAAGTTGCTTGACATCCCACGCTTGTTTAGCAATTATGTCTTTGCTCAGAGTTCAAATCCAGCTTGTTAAGCTTCGGATGCTTATAGTACCCTAGTAGTGATATCCCGCTGGTCACTTTTTCGATACTGAGATTTGGAATTCGCTAATTTGAACCCTAAGGTTTTTCATTTTCAAGAGTGTAGGGTTGCGCCGTAGCAAATCTGAGTACTCGATCCCATCTCTGTTGGTTTATTTCTTTCTTGAATCTCTTGGGATCTTGCTGGAGTTGGAACCTGTCATGGGCTTGATTGTTGTGCTTGTGGGGTTTGATGTCATCAAGCTGCTACTTTGAGCATCTTATAACTGCTTGCGCCTCATTGATTCATACTTGTCCCTTGTTGATTTTTTTGGAACTTTGATGTTTCATCTTGGTATTTGAATGTTTCCTGCGTTTTGATGAAGTTGCTCTTTCAAGATTTTTCTGAACGGAGATCTGTTCTTCTATGTTATCCTTGGACAATAGCTTTTTCGGAGATGGCTTACTGAAGATTTATGTAGTAGAGTGACATTTAGTGAAGCATTCATTTTTTATTGGTGTCTTACCTTGCTTGAAACCTTCTGAATCTGCCGTAATGGTCCTCCTTATGATGAGTCTTTGTTGGTGCTTGGGGTAATTTCTTCAAGGAGTCTTGATACGAAGTTTAATGACATACTATGTGCAATTCACAGGACCCAAGTGGTAGGATGGCCTCCCATTCGATCATTTCGAAAGAACTCCATGGCTACTAGCCTTCCAAACGCAGATGAAAACACCGAGGGAAGGACGGCATCAGGCTGTCTGTATGTGAAGGTCAGTATGGAAGGTGCACCATATCTGAGGAAAGTAGACCTCAAAACCTACTGCAGCTACGTAGAGCTCTCCTCGGCTCTGGAGAAAATGTTCAGCTGCTTCACACTTGGTAAGACCATCGGTTGCATCCATTTAACATTGATTGCAATTTCTAGTTTTACCATCTGGTAGCACCAACCTGTGTTCTAGACATGTCTTTTGAAGTGTCTGGTAAGGTGAAAAAACAAGGATATAATTATCGGTGCTGCTGTATTATTGTTAACTGATACTTGAAATCTGGATCCTACTTTTGCACACAAAGGTTCTTCTGGCTACACGCTCATTTCTTATCTTGACTACCTTTTATGATTTTCTTGCTAAGATTAGTGGTATTGATTAGTCGTAAATCATTGATGCAGGCCAATATGGTTATCATGGAGTCCCAGGCAGAGATGGGTTAAGCGAGAGTAGATTGATGGATCTTTTTCACGGTTCTGAATACGTGCTGACGTATGAAGATAAAGATGGCGATTGGATGCTTGTTGGAGATGTCCCTTGGGAGTAAGTTCGCATTTAGTTTCTTTTTCATTCTTCATGAGGGGAATCATATTTTGGACGGCGAATTGACAATCTTTTGCCTAAATCGTTTGTTGATAGCTATGCCTCATCGAAAAGTTAAGCATCTGATCTAACTGCATCAATGTGTTCAGACCTTGCTCATTTCTATGCCTAGTAACACTTCTCTGCTGATTTTGCCACATAGTCGGCAAAAAATTTGTAATAATTTCCGAGGTGCATCAATTCCTGCCAAGTGCAGCTCAGTTGTGGAATTGATTTGTAGAATTTTGATGCCAAAGTTGTTGGCCTTGGGAAATTAGCCGTTGAAACTTGTTGAGAATATCTATCAGCTAGTTCGCAATACATGAGCAAGCTTGATACTGTAAGCCTGCCCATTGGTCTGTGTGATTCATCTCGTAAAATCGTTTCTTTTGGTTTGGAGCATCAGTTGAGTTCCTATACTTGTATCATCCTGTCAATATTCTCATTTGATGCTGAACATGGTTGATTTTTCTTCGCAGGATGTTCACCAACTCTTGTAAAAAACTGAGAATTATGAAGAGTTCTGACGCAATCGGGCTAGGTATACACTGTAACACTGCCATCAAGACACACTCCTTGCCTCGTCAGATTAATTTAAACCTTGAGTCTACTGTGCTGTTGAAAAATGATGAATATGATTGTTGTTTCTCGACCTTGTCGATGCAGCGCCAAGGGCCATGGAGAAGTCCAAGAATCGTGAATAAAGTGAAGAAGTCCAATTGCCGAGAGTGTTCACCACCTCCTGTATCAGCTAAGCAGTGCTCATATACGGGTATCGCCTTAAGAAACCTGGTCCGTTAGCTATAACTATTTCTGTAGCACGTAAGATTTTCAAGACTGTTGCAAGTATAAGGCAGTGAGCTTTTTCCACTATTCAACGAAGCTACTTATACGGGTTTGCTGTCGTTGTAGTTCGATGTCTTTCTGTCGGGCTCTTTGGACCCTTGAGACCGTTGTCGTTTGTAATAAATGCTTCGCTTTGGTAATGTATAAATCTACTTTACCATGTTCTGTTCTTCCGTGCGTTCTTTATGCAATGTTCGGATATCTCATGAGTTGAATGTTCAAATCAATGTGTCATTCATTCTTTTTTCCTCGTCCGTGTAAGTCTACTCATTGTGTAGATGGAATATAAGATGTGTCTATATTATTATTAAGGAAGTGTGTCAGGTCAGGTTAGTTAATGAGGTAGCATACGTATAGCACAGGTGCAAACTTCCACAAGACGCAAGTGCAGCAGTAGCAGAAGAAGACGAAGAAGCAGCAGCAGCAGTGGGTCGTTAATTGCATTTCTTTTCGTGTGAAGTTGGAAATGGCATTTATTTTTTGCATTGCTGCTGCTTCGTCCTCTAATTGTAGCAAACTACATCTGCAACATTTTTTGTTGTTGCCGCTGCTGTCGCCATCAAACCCAGTCGTGCATCAAGACTAGTACATTGTACTGGCTCTTGGATTTATTTCTAAACAATGGTTTTACTCGACTGGAGGCTGTACACTAGCGATGGTATGCTCAAGTTAATAATGGTGGGCATCCGCGCCTTTGAGCTTTTATGTGCGCAAATGGCGAGAGCTTTGAACTTTGATCCTGTCGACAAATATCGAGCACTTTGAACTTTGATTCAGTCAACTCCTTCGTCGTCCACTGATTTTGTCGAGTCCTGTGACAAATACAAGGCTTTGTTTGTTTTTCCAGAGTAGTTTTATGAACATAATGTCGTAAGCTGCCTCCCCATTTCTGTAAGAGAGTGCGTGACATTACATCGTCAAATGTTTATCGAGATCCCATTGCTAAAACTATGCTAGATTTCTATTTCGAACTCCATTCATAGCATTGCGTTCCATTCAAGACATAGCTGAACCATAATTCAGACGCAAGAATCAAGATTTCATCTCATCAATCATCAAATGAACATTTAACATTCAACCAGATGAAATGTGACATGTCTGTCCAAGCAGCTCATGGGCCTCTTTGATGATATGATAGTACCATTAATTGGGCCAGCCACTTATCAGCCCGATCAGGCCCGTTACCACGCAGAAGGCAAAACGTCACAACCGAGGCCCGTAACCGGCCCGGTCCAACCCGACTTAATCAACTCGAGAAATGAAACCCTAATCGTTGAACACAGCGAAAGCAGAGAGCGAAGAGAACAATGAAGCTCAAGCAACTGGAGAGTTTGCTAGGAAACCTCGATCAATTTTCAACCCCGAAGGCATTTTTTCCCTTTTCAATCAGTTCCTTTTTTTATCTTCAATCACTGATAATACGTTATATATGTTGTTTTGGCGCTGCAGATTCAGCTCGAACAATACCCAACTGGACCTCACATCGCTGCCCGAATGCTCTACACTGTAATTCAACACATACCTACTTCGTTTTTATGGAGATTTATGGTGTTTTGACTCGAGTTATGACGATCTGATGTGGTTTTGGTTTGTGGGTATTGGATATTTTGGACTGATTTGGTTAGGCAGAGAACTCGTTTGGGAATGTTGAAGGCAAGGTGGTGGCGGATTTCGGTTGCGGGTGTGGGACGCTCGGTCTAGCAGCTGCTCTATTGGATGCAGAGTGAGTGATTGTGTATGGTGGTTTTGGTGGTATTGTGAGTGAATATTGGTTTTGCGGGTGTGTGGTGTTGATGGATGTGTGATTTGGTTTTGGGTTTGTTGGCAGGTATGTTATGGGTTTTGATATCGATGATGAATCGCTCGTGATTGCGTCTAGCAATGCTGATGATCTGGAGGTTCTGCCATTTCTCGTTTGGACTCTTGAATCTACTAATTTGTTGCAAAAGTTTATTATAGTTATAAGGTCTTTGGTTGCTCGGCTATGCTTGTTTTAGTTAGGACAAGCGGTTTCAAGTCTAGCTTGTTGTAAATTGCATTGGGGACAAGAAATTCCATGTTCTTTTTCTTCTGGTTGCCATGTTCCTTGTCCCCAGAAACAATAACTAGTTGAAGGTTATCTTTGGTGTTGCAGCATGTCAAAAGGATGGCCTTGCGTGACTTTGGTGCTATCAGTGCAGAAGTTCTGTGCCAGGTGAGTCATCTCAAATTGCCCGTCGTCGTAATCTGCAATGCTGTAGTTCGTCTTTACCAGACAGTAAGCTAAATTTCCCTCATTTTTTTCTCAAGTCTTTTTTGCTCTTTCATTGCATAGGAATTTAACTGTCGTGAGCATTTTGCAAACTGTAGATAAATGAGGCTTTTGGATTTCCTTGCTGCTTGAAATGCTTATTTCTCGAGATTTCCAGATGTTTGGAGCTTTGTTATGATCATTTGGTCCAATCCAACTTTATTTTTAGCTTATCCATTTTTTATTCCTCTTTGCAGCTTCGGTTTGATGTGCCACAACTCTACAAATTCCATAAGAAAAAGGAGGTTGACATTGCGGTGGATCTGTGGCGTTTTACTCCTTGCAACTCCAGGGAGCGGAGGAGAATATGATTGCATCTGCCTCGTGCTCATGGAGTCGCATCACATTACCACGAGGGCTTGACTGTACACTCAATTCATCAGTGATCACGAGGTTGGAGTGAAGAAAGAAGTGAAGGACTTCACGGAGGGCTCATTGCTAACAACTCCCATGGATAGTTTGATTACGCTGGTTGTCCTTGCCGTCATAATCATCAGTTCATTCGACGTCGTCATCGTCAGTTCGTCGTCATCGTTCTCAATTCATTCAACGACGTCGTTGTTAGTTCGTTGTTGGATTTAAAAATAGTGACTGTTTAGGGAACTTAATTTGGGATTTATAACGGGATATATTTGTGTAATTAAGGCTCCATAGGAATACATATAAAGAATTCTTCCTAAAATAAAGAATTTAGGAAGTGTTTGATGATATATGTGTGTTTAGTGATAAATGAACGGTTGTAATTAAAACAACACAAATGAATGGTTGAGATTATGTTGTTATGTTTTAATCTTAATCATTTATTTATGTTGTCTTAATCTTAATTGTTTTTTTTAATGTTAGATATATTTATGTCATGATATACACTTATTTTTCTCTAAAATAAATGAATTAAATATTACTTTTTTCGTCTTATATGTTTTGTAATATTTATTTTATGAACGAAAATTTAGATTTTTCATTCATCCATCAACACTAATTCTCAATCCATAATATTTCTTTCTCTATTTATTTTAATTCCCAATCATATGATATTTTATATAAATGAAAACGTTGTAACAATTTCGGAACACTTCAAAATGATAAAATGATGCAAAATCTAAGAAATGGATAATGTGCAAGGGTGATGGTAAGCCTAGTGGCGGTGGTAATTTTGATCATAACAGTATAGTGAGAAGTGTTGCAAGTAAAAGAATACTATTTTTGTTCCAAAATAATTTAAAAACGGTGTGCTTTGGATTGATAACTTAAGTATTTGGGTTTAATTTGTTACTCCCTCCGTCGCATAAATATTAAAGCGTTTTGATTTTATACGCGTGTCATTGTAATGTTTGACATGTATGTAATGACGATTTAATATATATTTTTTATAAATTTATGATGAAATATCAATTATTATTTAAATTATGTAATTTAAATTAATATATATTGTGGAACGATTAAACTTGATTTGATATGAAAACGAGACTTGTATTCATTTATAGATAATAATATAAAATACGTATATATTACGATTAATATGGGACGGGGGAGAAAAAAAAAGACGATTGTGAGGTTTGTATTTAATTTCAGAAAAGCTAGTGCTATTATGGGTTTTATTATTTTATGTCAAAAAAAGATAATTGATATTTTTAAAACAATAATTGTTATTATCAAAACTTTTTTTGAAACAAAGATATTTTTATCTTATTGTTTTTTTGAAAGAATTTGCATAGGCATATAAAATATTCCCAAGAAATAACATTCCCAAAAAAAAAAGTAAGAAAAATGTGACATTTATTTGGAGATGATAAAAAAAAATGTCTAGGGAGTTAGTGGCAATAAATGCAAATTGAGTTTCTTTATAAAATAAAAAAGGAAAAAAAGAGAAAAAAAGAACGAAGGATGATCACATTTCCTATTAAAAAAAGGTGATCTAAAAATCTTACATCAATGATCATTAAACGATAATTCAACCGTTGAATAAGTTTGATTGTTCATATTTGTCAATTATATAAAATTTGAGACTTATGAGTCAAATACGCATTAATAATAGATGTGAATTTTTTAATAGCGATTCTACATCGTTTATTTTCAAGTTTGTTTATTTTTATAAAATAATCCAAATAAATACATAAAAATTAATTAATTTTATTTTAAAATATATTAAAACGATCTTAATAATTTTTTTTAAAAGATTTAAAAGATAAAACATAAAAATCTTGATCCCGTTTGAGCATTTTTCTCATAAAAATTATAAAATGAGAAAAACACGATGCGGCGATGCCCATCATCTCGGTATAAACCCCAAAACCACCGTCGCCTCCTCGCTGCTACTGCCACCCTCTTTCAGTAAACCCAAAACCCTCGAAAATCCCCTCGGCTTTTCCTCTCTCTCTTTCTCTCAGTCAAAATGTTCTTCTTGACGAAGATGGAGCACAAATTGCTGCGCCCTCCACACAAACTCAGCATCCCATTAGAAGAAGCAATCAAATCCGAACTCGATCAAATCTTCTTGGACAAGGTCTGTGGACTTCGATTTATTAATCAAAATTTGATTTTGATTTTGGGTCTTCGAAATTGCGAGGAACTAATCTGTTATCTTGTTGTGATTGTGTTGATGTGACTAAGGTTATTGCGAAATATGGACTTTGTTTATCGATTTACGATATCGAGCCAATCAAGGGCGGGATCATCTTGCCCACCGAAGGCAGCCCCACTTACACGGTGCGTGATGATGTTCTTTATCTTTCTGATAACAAATGTTAGCTTGCAGATTAGTGTGATTCATGATTTTGTGGAAGGAAGTTGAGTTTTGTGTGATGTGTTACGCTTGTGATGTTCAATATGTGATTTAAGATACATTATCACGTTTTGTTACTTTGGGTAAGCTGTCTCTTGTTGGTATGTCATGACCAATAATCTCTCTTTCTTGTTCACTTGACAATTTCAGTTTTCAGGTTAATCCAAGGTCCGACTCCTTTTTCTTTCTCTTTATTTTTTTCTTTTTTTTGCCATTTATGCCTTGCAGGTGGTATTTCGAATGATCGTGTTTCGTCCATATGTCGGAGAGGTGATTTCTGCTAAATTGAAAGAATCAAATCTTGATGGAATCCGCTGTACGCTTTACTTGGCAACATTTCTGCTGCTTTTGTTTTTTGCGCTTTTTCCCCCTATATGTGTTTGGGCTTCCTATATTTGTTTACCATCAAGAAGGTGGTCTTTCTGCGAAGTATTATACTTGTGCATAGTTATTTCAGCTTTCCTGTTCATTGTCGTAGTTGACTTACCATTTCTTCTATGAGCGGACTGCTGATATTCAAGTAGATTTGGCTCATCATTTGTGTGTCTTGTGTTCGAATGAATCGAATGCAATCATCGTCTGAGCTTCTTGTATGAGATGCTTAATCATCTGTATTTTAATCTAAACCAGTGTCTATGGGATTCTTTGAGGACATATATATTCCTAGCGGTCTGCTTCCTTGTGGTACTGAGAATAATAAAGATCCGTAAGGTCTCTTTGCCTGATCTGATCAACTTGCTTCTCAGTACTCCTTTGATAATCTCATGCATAGTCGCAAAATCTGATGGCGACTAATGAATTGACTAATGAATTTCATGCTCGAGAGATTGGAGGACTGAAGATAAAGCCGTATGGTGTTATGATGATAAACTCAAGAAATGGGCAATGCCATGGAATGATTCATTGTTTGACGTCGAATTCGATGAGGAGGTTAAGTTTGTTTGGAATTAATCTTATCATAAGTTAAAACTAATTTTTTTGTGATAATCAGAATACTTCCTTATGATGATCAGCCTAATCGCTCGTATTTGTATTTCAGATAATGTTCCGTGTTATCAAAGTTGATTATCCACCAATCCCTCAAGAAGAAGTTCAGAAGCCGTTCGCCCTATGTTTGTTACTGTAAGTTACTTTGGTCTTATGATATTGTATGCAAATTTGGCCTCTTCGTATTCGAGGAAAGGTGCCTACGTGAAATTGAGAAGGGGACAGTGGACAAATGCATTAGTCCTACCTCCGGTTGGGTTATTGTTTTGCCTCTACTAATCTACTGCTACACGTTTTACCACATCAGGCGAAGATCACATATAATCTTTAGCATAGTCCTGCACCGTGTTTGAATTTTCCTCTGAGAAGGCTACTTAAACTCCAAAATGCCAGTTGCCTGCTGTTCTAAATTCGCTGTATACTTTTCTGTATTGAAACTGTTGATCTATTGCATTATCTTGACATTTGCTAGCATCATTGTCAAAGGATTTCCCCTGTATAGTAACGTCGAGTTTCTTTTTACCTTGCTTTGCATTGATGCCGACATATGCTAAGTTAATGGCTCATGTATTTTGTCTCCAGGGAACCATCGACATGTATAGTTTGGGCCACACTTCTTGGTGGAAGGATGCGGAGATAGATGAAGATTCTTAGTTTCTCCTTGCTGTGTGTGCATTTGTCAAATTGACTGGTAATACTTCGAGATTTAGCCGTCATCTGGATCTCATCGTCTGATCCAGCTTTCTTGCTAGCTTATCTGTTGTATTCCATTTTGCAGCTTCGGATTGATGTACCAAAACTACGCATATTTTACAAAAAGAGGAGTTGGAAAAATCTGTCGGTTAACAGTGAGTTGCAAACTTTCTTGCTAGCGTATCTGTTGTATTCCATTTTGCAGCTTCGGATTGATGTACCAATACTATGCATATTTAACAAAAAGAGGAGTTGGAAAAATCTGTCGGTTAACAGCAATTTGCAAACTGTTGCTACAAGGTTTGAGTTGCGAGCGACCACAGAATTAGAGGGAAAATGCTGTAGAGTTTGAGTTTTGGCTCTGCACCGTGTAGATTGTATATTGGCCACCATTGCCGGTTTCAGTCTTCTTGTTGATCATTACTAGATCGAAGATGTGTGCATCTGGATTAAAATCATGCAACAAATAAGTGAGCTTCAAGTATAATCTTTGCTGAGTTAGTTGCAATTCCATTAACCCCCCTTTCTCCACTTGTTCCTCATTGTTGTACAAGATCCAGCATGTTTACAAGATCATCTAGTCTGAACATATAACTAAGATGCCTCATTCTAAAACATACCAATTCTCTCAAGTGCACATCACACCAGAGAGAACAAATTTGAGAGACATTAATCAGAGTCAGAAGAATATCAGCATCCTAAGCAACCCACGGCATGTTAAGGGGGTAACTTCGTGCCAGATTGGAGGCCAGCCTGAACTTTGCTCGTGAAATGGGACTCCAGCCTGCACCATCAACCAAAGCATGATGAGCGACCACTTTCAAGAAACAAGGGGAAAACAGAAAACAAATAAGCAGCATGCCTGGTTGCACATTTGTAGTAAATCGTCTCAGGGGAGTTGTAGGTCCGAGCATTTGCAAACATTCTCTTTACATCAGCAATGAACATCTCCAGTGTTATGTAATATTGCTCTGATTCCACCCTCTTTGACATCGTTTTCAGATCTGGACCAGGGAGGGAAAAATTACAAGAGAACTGGCGAGTATTAAGAAACATGCATAAAGGGGAGCTGTCCAGCTTCCACAATGTTCGAGTGCCAGCCAAACAAGCGAAGAAAACCAATGCCGCATTAATACATAAAGCAAGCATATCAAATGATCACCAATCAAGCTCAAGACCCTTCATGCCAGAAGGGGAAACTCTTAATGAACTGTCAATGTTATTTTTTAGCTGCTAAATTGCTTTGTGAAGAAGCATCCTCATACTGAACTCACAGTAACAGTATTAAAATTTTCAACCGCCATTGTCGGAGTTTGATAAAGCAAGGCAAAGGATTTTCCAGTTAAATGAAAACAACAATTACCCATGGGATCCTTGATAATGTCATAATAATCGGGCACATCTTGGGAGTCAACTGGTTCCTTGAATGGCCAAGCATCAGCATGATCATGCATGAACTGCATCCGAGCAAAACGACCAGGAAGGAAAAGAAACATGTTAAGAACCAGTGTTTACCACACGAGCAGAAAAGAATCTCACTGCAGCGCCTTCTGCCCAATGATTATGAGTTTGGAACTTCTATCTATACATGGAGTCAAAGAAGCCCACACAATTTGCCCGGCAAATATATTCAACAGGGATGCAAGCTGAACTAGTTAATGACTCAATTCCCCAGGCACAATTGTTCTAAGCCATGTATCCTACGATTTCTATTCACATAAACCATAGTGAAGCATGAATCTGGCTTGATTGAACAACAATAATGCAAACAAGATTTTATTTGCCACGACAAGAGAACAGGCCCAAGGAGCTTTTCATTTCACGAAATCAAGATAGCTTGTAGGAAGATGGAAGAAGAAGACTTGCCTTGAGAAGAGAGCGCATGAATATGGTTAGAGATTTTTGATTCAGAGCACCGTCTCCGGAATTATTTATAGTTTTAAACCGTGAGTGACCATATTGCTCCGGAGTCCAACCAGCCTCTCCTGCCATTGCATTATAATCCAGTCTTAAAAAATTAGAACAATTACAGATAGTACGACCATCAGCAACAAAGGCCCAAGTAACGATGATACAATAATGAAGTCTGAACCTAAAAACCCAGCCCTTTAATGATCTATTTTTCTATCTAATTCATTCTCTTTAGTTTGGCTTTGTTCTTTTGTCGATAGCATCTTTACTTTAAGACTACAATTTGAATTCTAATGCAATCAAATTAGAAGGGGAAAACAAAAAGAAATTCTGATTGGTAATAAAAATTTATGACTCTCTTTCTACAAAAATGGAGAGAGGAATTGACTATTGGATGCTGCGGGACCTCACAGGTCTCGTCTTGACAGGGCAATGCTCTCACCAATTGAACTACAATCCTTGCAAAGTGAAGTCAACAACATTCAATATTTACCATGGAAGGATTTTCCTATGAGATATCGAGAAGGCAATTAAAAAGTTCAGATCTGGAAGTGCATGAAATATAGGAGGCACCAAAAAAGTGGCAGGGAAGGGAGGAGGGGGTGCACATTAGAGCTCATACACAAGGGTAAAATGAAATGAAGATTAGGCGTAATTGAGAGAGAGGAAAGCATGCAGAAAAGTTACTAGGTTAAACCTCTCAACAAGGATGATGATTAATGATGCACATTGACTAAATAGACAGAAAATTAGTAAACCTATAAAACTGCCATGAACGAACATGTCGTGGTGGCAGGACTTACTCAATCCAGGAATATCCTCTAGCTTGATGATGCGTTTGGGAACACCAGCCTCTTTCTGACAGGCAAAAGACAAAGGCAAATTTCATAAGATAATTACTGCAAACATCCATTACCACTGTATACAAAAAAGAAAACACAAACATCTTCGCATCAAAAGATGATTAAATAGCTTTTGACCCCCCCCCCCCCCAAAAAAAAAAAAAAAAGAAGGAGAAGAAGAAGAAGAAGAAAAAATGATTAAATTGCTGGTATTTGATAGAAGATTTTGCCTTGCAATAGTGCAGTGGATTCATCCAGATTCCAGGACATAAGACAGGAGGGGAATAATAAACCTTTTGAAAATCGATACCAGGATAAACAGTATGACAATTGGATAATTCCCTGATTTTCTCATCAATAGCCTGCAAACAACACCAAACTACCACATCATTACTTTAAGATTGGGTGGTCAAACAAAGATCCATTACATTTTAGGCATAAGCAGTGCTGGAAACTGCTCTTTCGAAGACACTGACCTGTCTTTGACGATGAATCATAGTGGACAAATCAGTGTATGGAAATTTGGGGTCCATTTTGCATTCCATCAGACTTCCTCCATCATAGTCTTTGATGTACCTTAAATCATCGTGAAGGTTTCAACCACAATCCAAGCAAACGTAAAGGAGTAACTTGTTGACACAGAATTGGACAAAAGTTAGTTCACATGCCCATTAATTTGACTGGTTGATAAGCCATGGAAAGTGTACACCTGATTCATCCGATGAAAAAATAGGAAACAACTCTTTAACTTCAACTTCATTCATTGAACAATACATGGTATATAGAAGTATGAATCATACCCTTGCCATCTATCCTTCTCCAGGGTGATCTCTTTGGTAAAGCCCTTTTAGCCAAGCAGTAAATCTTGTTAGAGAAGCCAATGAAATTACTTCAGGAGAGTTGGAGGAAAAGAAAAGAGTACATTACACCACAGCAAGCAATCCTCTCGAACCACGATGCAACACAACAGTTTTAAATGAAAATTTTAACTGTTTAATGTCTCCCGAATTGTTTAATTTGAACTTTGATACCTAAAAAATGATTATATAAAGTAAATTTTAAACAACAATCCACCGTTATGCAGCTGAAATGTGCTTTACATGACATTGAGCTCTAATGAGGTTATCAAACTATTAACATAGGATTGCGGTGAGCGTTGGTCATGCTAACACAATTTTTGGAAGATATAGAACTAATCCACATAATGACACAGCTGCAGCTTTAGCAGAAAATGCATTGAACAGTGCAAACTAACATGCAAGAGGCATAGAGATATGTAACACACCTGTTTAATAAAATAACCAACAGCATTGTTATCAGCATACGTTAGAAAATGTGTTAACCCATCATTGTCTCGTGCATACTGTTTCAAGTGATTCATCAGTCTTGTTCCATAACCTTTCACTTGTTCATCGGCTGTTATCGCACAAAAAGCTATCTCCCCGAACTTTTGACTGTATAACACCGAAGATTGAGTTAGAAATGCAAACGACTAAGGTCACAAAGTCAATAAAAAAGAAAACGTGCATGTGATTCCCTAGAATGACAGCACAAAAAGCTTAGTGTTCACCTGAAATATGGTCGGTATGTGATGCCACCGACTACATGATTACGTCTTATAACCACTACGGACTTATGGTTCCTGTTGCAAACCAACACAGCATATCATATGCAATATTTTAAGATATGAACCTAATGTTTGAAAAACTTGAATTGAAGTTATCTTTAACGTATTGAGGCATCAAACTTCACTGAAAAAAAAGAAAAGAAAAAAAGAACAGCTCAAATTGTTTTAACCAGGCATACCTGTCCATAACAAGCCGGACAATATACTCCTTGGGCATATTCGGCAGTTGCCTGGCAAATATATTCTTCAACCCTATCAACCTTCGAATTAAAATCATGATGTTAGCATCGTGACGTTATAAAAAAATAGCCAAACTTTAAGATCATATTGCATTATGATCCAATAACATGAAACAGGTGGAAAAAGGTTGCATACCAAATCATATGCTCATCGACACCATCATTTGAGAGGCACAGAAACCTTAGTCGCCCACTTTCCTCCTGCAAAGTACGAAAACTCGATCAGTGAACGAGAGATTTGTTATATTCACACTAGTAACAAACTGACACAAGCTGAACATGGCGGAACATTAAAATCCTATCACAATCCTACATATGATGAAATATCACGCTCAAACTAACTCTCAGAATGCAGCTCCCTCAATGCCCAAATCAAATGCCAATGCTGAATTCGAAAACAGAAAATGTTAGCAAATCAATTATACCTCTCGCTTCAAGTTCTCCTCTCTAGCACTATAAGCGCCACTAGTCTGAATATTATCAGTATATATCCCCTTCACATTATCCTCCTTCACCACAATCCCCGCCATGCCGCCACTTGCCGCACTCCCCCCTCCTATTCCTCCACCACCACCGCCACCTCTTCCCCCATCCTTCCCCTCCGCATTCTCCACCTTCACCTTCTCCTCCGCCTTAATCTTCGAATTCCTACCATTCCCCCCACCACTCTCCAACCTCGCCGCCGTAAAATTCCTCATCGACGAGTTCCCATACTCCTCCTCCTCCTCCTCCTCATCCTCCTCCTCCACCGCCACATCCGAGTCATCCTCCTCCTCCTCCTCGGAGTCTCCGCCGCCGCCGCGGGCGCTGATGCTCTCGAGGTCGTCGTTGGAGGTCAGTGCCCCGTCGCGCGTGTCGGCGGAGGAGGAAGGAGGGAACGGCGGCGGCGCGTGGTCGCCGGAGGTGGTTGTGGTTGTGGGGGCGAGCTTGCGTTTGTGGAGCGATGACGTGGCAGAGTGGGAAGGGGATTGGGATTGCGAGCTCCGTGATCGGCCGGCGGCGGCGTTCATGGTGGTGATCGGCGGCGGCAGAGGATTGGTAAAGGGCACGTGTGGGTTTGGGAATGGGCTGATGAGGGCCTGTTTGGTTTAACTGAAAAGTAGTGACGTGATGACCTATGATTATTGAACGTTATAAAGTCGTTGTTTATTGTGATTTTAAAATAAGGTGATTGTGTTTGATAAAAACTGTTTATATTTCAAAATAAGTTAAATTATGTGTTTGTTAAATTTAAGTTTAGTTTTAATTTATAAACTACTAAATAATAAAAATATCATTAAATTGGGAAAATATTTTAAAATCACAGCCAACATTTAGTTCATATATTAAAGGTTAAACATTATGAAATATTTTTCTTTATATTATTTCATTAAAGATTAGATAAACATTTTCTTATGAGGTCCAACTGGACATTACTTAGCATATTTTAATATTGTAAAATTATATAAACAAAATATTGAAAGACACTATAAAATTTTGAAGGCAGCAACAAAAAAAAAAAAGGAAAGAAAGAAAGAACAAACATGAACAAAAACAACTTGTGTTCAGTTGTAATACTAACAATGCATAAATACTTACTGATTCGTAATATCTGAAGTAATAATCTTTCTAAAAGCCATCCACTATGTAGTATGACTTGAACTCTCATTAGGTGTGTGCGTCGAATTCTCATTCTCTTCATGTTTATCTACATCTTGCGAATGATAGGAATCATTCTCAACTTTTGCAAATTGTCTGTTCGAGGTTGATTTTTTTCTAATATAGTTATGAAGCGCCATTGTTGCAATCACAATTTCTCTTTGTACCTCAAACGAGTAAAATGGCATGTCGCGAAGTATTGCCCATCTTGCCTTCCATACCCCAAATGTACGTTCAATAATATTTCTGCAACTAGAGTGCAGGTAATTGAACTTCTCTTTCGCATTCCTTGACGCGCGAGCTACCTCGTCGAAAGTCAGGGAGATGATATCTTATATTCTGTCTTTTGTATGGAGCAAGATAACCAGGCATATCGACAACGTAATACTAACCTAAGCAATAAATAGATGAAATATGAATGAAGATGAAATCATAACCGACTTTATGGATTATACGTCAATACAATACTAACCGGTTCGCGGACGAGGGAAATGAAGCTCTTGTCTACGTAGAGCTTCACCAAAAATATGTGCATCATGAGCGGTTTGAATGCACAACATATGGAACGCGTCTACAGCCATACGAAAGGTTTGAATGCTAACTCTTTCATTTCCATTTAATATCTCAACAACCATAAGGTATGATCCTCTGTGAGATTATGTGCGACATTGCTCTTTGAATATATAATTCTCGCAATATGCGAGACACGCATGTGCGATATGCCTCGTCCTCGTAGTTCCCATTTAGCTCATCCATCGTATTCTCTTCACCGTCGCTGTCCTCATTGGGATCCATATTATGATTGAAGAAGCGTTCATCAAAAGGATCCATTACACTGTCATCAAACAACAAACATTAGTCAAACACTTGATGTAAAATTATAGAACACCAGGACAAAGATATTAGCATTGAAACAATAACAGAACATCAAAACAATAACAAGTAGAACATAATAAGAGTTAACTAAACAGAATCAGAACACCAAGTTCAAACATAATAAGAGATGCACTCCTAATTGTGTGAGTTTATGTTGATAACCTTATTGTGACAGGAGGTGACACTGGAGAAATCAAGCTCTTCAAACAACACTCCTCGTCACTTTAACAAACAAGTCCTAAAGCAGTCCGAAATAAATATGAACAATAACAATTCGGATAATCCAATTGTTAATTTTTTTTTGATTTTTCAAAAAAAGATTATTCCTTTGTTCATATACATAAAGTCTAGTCCAAAATAGAGGAGTTCAGAAGTTAATTCTTTGTTGGCGATCTTCATTTAATTTTTGTTTGTTCACGAAGTATAAAGTGCACGTTTAGTTAGTCGGCTAGTTCAATGAATTTGAGTCGACCGGATTTTGTTTGGGTAAAGACATTGCTGAATCGAAGCTTGTTGTTCTAATTTAAATTGTCTGGAGACATTGTTAGTTCTTGAGAATGATCCAGTTTCCTTATGATATCGACGGGCTTTATGAGTCGAGTAGTGGTCCAATGATCCATGGTATTTCATTCTTTCCATTTAAACAGTTTGGGTTTGGAGATTCCAGCATATATGTCAGTTCTTCGTCAGCATAATCCATTGCATGGCTTCTATATATTATGTGGTAGTTGTAAGATAGTAATATGTGAAGCGCTTTTGTAATATGCGAGCAACGGATATCTATCCTTCCTTGACGAGATTCATTTTCGAATGTTGAGTTGAGTTTATACACAAACTTTTTCATTATCCAAGTGTCCCAAGTTTTAACTAGAGATCAGTTCGAAAAACAGAGCAGATTTGTCCATTACAATTAGAAAAAAAATATATTCCATTTATGGAAGTTCAAATCCTTTCTGTACTTTAAGTGGCAGAAAGGATGAATAAATGGAATGAGATCACAAAGATGTATGTGAGTAAGTCTACAAAATCTGAATCCAGCTAATGAGATTTGCATGAACCATCTTTAAAGGGAACCACTTGCTTGAGATCTCTTGTGTCTCTACAAACGTGATCAAACCTCTAGTGTGTGATCAAACACTTCAGTTACTTGAGAGGGCTCGATCGAGCATCATTGGAAAATGCTGGGACAATCGTCGAAGAACACGAGCAAGAAGGCTCAGAAGAGTAGCGACTCGAAGGGAGACAAGCCTAAGCACTCGAAGGGAGACAAGCCTAAGCAACCACAACGAGGATTAGGAGTTGCACAACTCGAACAGATTAGGATGGAAATGGAGTTTCGTTCTCACCTCAGACAGGTTGCGTCTCCTAATTCAATTCTCTTTCATCTTGTTTTCCAAGTTTCTGGTCCCATGAAATAGTATTTGCCTGCAGGATGCAAGCGCCCCATATGATTATCTACCTCCTCAACAATCATCTGCGCAGATATATCCTACGAATACAACGGTAATCAATGTCATAATCAAAACAAACCAGAATGTATCTATGTTATATAACATTATCATATGCGGTGCGGTGGACGATAACACAGCAGACCAATGTAATAAATCATTTCTTCACTTGGATAATCATTTCGTGCAATGCTGACATTCTAGTTATTGTTCTCCATGTTTACAGATAGGTTTCGGAGTTACGAATAGAGCAAACATAAACCA
Organism: Drosera capensis; assembly: GCA_001925005.1. Classification (NCBI taxonomy): domain Eukaryota; kingdom Viridiplantae; phylum Streptophyta; class Magnoliopsida; order Caryophyllales; family Droseraceae; genus Drosera; species Drosera capensis. Next base: position 37,990 of record LIEC01010786.1, on the reverse strand, counting down.
ACTGAGGTACCACTTACACAGTATAAGTTGTAGTATTTTGCTAGCTTTTATTTCAAAATGTTGCTTTTGCTTAGAAAATTTCGAATGGATCAGATGGAACTCAAGCCATCAAGTCCATCGATGGAACTTCCATCACTATGCACAAGGAAGCACGAGCACTAGGCCAGTTGAGGTAATTACATCCATTTCCACGATAAGTGTTGTATAGTGCTACTACGTAACTATGCCGAGTAGATCATCTGATCTCTTCTTGTTCACAGGATTTCATGAGGCCGCAGAACAACTATATTGATTTCATGGGACCTTCGAGCTCGAGCAGCCGGAACTCGGACCCAACTGCAATTTCTGGAGAACTGGATTTAGAACTCAGGCTGTGTTCTACATCGCCAGAGCCAAGCGTTGAGTAGATGGGATCCAGGCTTTTTGGTTGATCTGTGATGATATGATATACCGCTATCTGCTTCATTTTTATTCAAACTAGTTAATGGAGTAAACATAGATCAAGTTATAATGCTTCTAGAACGGCATACAACAAAGGTGTACTGTAGTTATTAAACTTTGTCGAGCATAATATGGTTATACGCCTTTATTCCTATGATGATATATAGATATAGAAAAGAGACCAAGCAATCAGAATTTTGTTGCCCCTTTTTCCCCATAAAAGATGGGATGTTAATGGATTTCGCACCTTAATGTTAGGATATCTGTTTAGAATTGGATTTTTCACATCTCAATGATAGGATACCATGTTTAGATTTGGATGCTGTTCTTCAGTTCAGATTTATTGGGAACACTAGGATCTAATGTTCAATGTTCTATTCAGTTTTTTGTCACTAATAATATTACCAGATTACCAGATTTATTCTCACCGATGCATTTCAGATTCTTCGTGGATTCGAAAACAAACCTACGATGCTAAACTTTGATGGTTAATACAGACGTACCTCTGACATTTCGGACTTGATTGTCAGAGATGGCACTTTTAGCCCACTCCCCAGTGCAGCGGACGTTATCAACTGCATTTGGAACATTTTAGAAGATTAGTGATCTCAAATATCATAAATAGTTCTGCATACACCATAATCCTATGATTCCATATTAGTTACACATCAAAATCAACAACATAGACACGTAAAACCAATAGAACATATGAGCATTTGACTGTTTACCTTTCACAACCCGGTAGTATATTATGATTAATTTAACATATAAACAATCAATTATAATAGGAAGAATGGTCAGCTTGAATAATAGTGTTCTGCACGACCACTCTTTTCTCCTCTCCTATCATTTCCCAGCTTGGCTCAAACCGAGTGAAGTTTGCATATTTTGTTCAATCCTGACATTAAAAGTACGAACACACAATACGATCAGGGGAAGCACTTAACCAGTGGATTGATTGGATAGAAGAGACCGACGAGGACATTAAAGAATAAAGCTCATTAGAGGTGGTTCCGAGCTAACCTAAACCCGAAAATATAAACTAATTTCACACGCGTTAATCCAAAGATGTATTTGGACGTCAATCAAAAGTTAGAAGTACTAAAATTTGAACACAGCCAAACACTGGATACTTATAGTCGGAGGAGTCATACCTTATGCACGATGGCACACAATTGGGATCCATGTGTAATTACTCGAGTCACTGGCTTTATCGTAAAAATGGGGAATGAGGAGAGTCTCGAACCATAACGGAAAAAAACACAAAAATTTTGGACCCGTAACTTAACTGAAAACCTCAGATCAATAGGTTATGAATCAATCCAAACGCGTATGTTACTTCATCGTAATTTTTTTAAATTATTCATATTGGATCCAACGCATACCCAAGCGAAACCCAATCCGAGAGAAGCACCCACGGATAAACCTACAATAATGGTCATCGAATCATTAACATTAGCTGGGGAGAGTCGAAATTGCACAAGAAAGTGTCTTCCATGACTCCTCATAAGACCTGGCAATTCTCCATTAAACAAAATGCAAGTCAAAGCCAGCACAATTCAATGAACATAAAATTTGATATCAAGGAAAGGCAAGGATAGGAAGGATATAAAAACACAACACAATGCAACGATTGAAGAAAAAGACAGTTTCCTGTGCAGCTACCTTCTGAGCAGGAGACGGAAGGCAACGAGCTCTTGGTTCAATATTGGAGAAGAAATATGGGAGGCCTTAGAGGGTTGCTGATCGTGACATTTGCTTGTGTGATGGCATTTTATCGTAGTTCAGTTGATGCAGCTCTCTCAAATGCCATGTATTTCGACTGGAATGCCCAGATTGGAAGAATGACCGGATGGGATTCTTGTCAACTCGTGCTTACTCAAGAGGGAGGTAACTAAATCTGCATTCTCTTCACATTGCGAACAAATAGCTTTGCAGAACAACCTCGACGTCATGTTACTCTATGAATCAATAACCAGTGCATTTCACCTAGATAAAAAAGAGGGAAAACAAAACCTTGTAAGTGTGAACAGGTTAAAAACAAATATTGCATATATCATTATTGTCTCACCAAGAAGGTTATGTTTGCGCTTTGATGGTCAGGATCTGGGATAGTATCCAAGCCCAGTTTCCTTTATGGAAGCATCTCCATGAGAATCAAGTTGGTTCAAGGGAACTCCGCAGGAACCGTCACCACCTTCTATGTAAGTTCCGTGGCTCTATGATGAAAACAATTCCAAACAATGACGACAAATTAATACAAAGATGGAAACAAGCCCATCCATATCAGGAAATTGATGAGGTTAGATCTTATATATTAAAAGGATATTGATGAATTATGGAGTATAAAATCTAAGCACTTGAGGTTTCTCCATCTTTCAAAGAAGCCCTGTTGAAAGCCAGTGGTTCACCGCCTTCTATGGTTTCCTCTAAGCCTAAGGGGCAAAGAGACCAAGAGGGCTCATACATCAACATAAAAGGCTAAGTTGAAGGGCTTTGGCAGTGTCCGACCAAGCCTTGACAGTGCCCACTCAACATCTCTATCTATTAGAAGCAACAAAAAGAGAATCAGGAAAATATCCCTGAATGGCTGAATGATTATCATTTTCAATTTTGCTGTAGCTGTCCTCTAGTGGAAGCAAGCATGATGAGATAGACTTCGAGTTCCTGGGAAATCTTTCTGGCCAACCTTACACCATCCACACAAATATTTTCACTCAAGGATTCGGGCAAAGGGAACAGCAGTTCAAAGCATGGTTCGATCCAACCACGGATTACCACAACTACACTATTTTCTGGAACCCATATGAAGTAGTGTAAGTCGGACAATATACCATATCAGTTTTTCATTGACATACCAAATTTTCCAAGGAACATATCATACCCACTAATTTCATCGGAACTTCCTTGTTGCATAATTGATACACACATTTGAAACCAACTGATTTTTTATGTCCTGAACACGATCAAATATCAACAGGTGGCTCGTCGATGACATACCAATCCGGGTTTTCCGTAACTACCATGACCCGCAGATTAACTTTCCAGACTCACAAGCTATGAAAGCTTATGCCAGCCTCTGGAATGGTGATCAATGGGCCACCGAGAAAGGCAGAATCAAAATTGACTGGAACCTCGCACCATACGTAGCAGAGTTCCAAAACTTCGAGACAAATGCTTGCTATTGGAATGGATGGAGCAGCATCTGGACCTGTGCCAGCAAGAATCCAGCAAACTGGTGGACAAATTCAATATACTACAGGTTGAGTTACCCAAAACTGGGACAAATGAACTGGCTCAGAAACAACTTCATGATCTACAACTACTGCACAGATTTCCAAAGATTCAATGGGAGTGTGCCCAAGGAGTGTTCCCTTCCACAATATTGACATTATCAGCAACGAACAGTTTTTAAGAAGACCCTGGTGTGGCATGCACTATGATAAATAATTGATCTAATTTCCTTCAACCCAGCTTGCCATGGGAAGCTTTTTGTTCCTATGTATTTTTTAAAATGAAATTCTTTCTTGTTCATTATACTTCTACCAAAACATATGCATTCTTTCTCTCAAGATTTAGTTATTAATTAAGGATTCAGTATGATCATGTCTAGAAAGTCTTCCCACTTTAATCTTCTCCTTCTCAAAGCAGATTTTAGGAAACTTCCGAAGTGATAAAACAATTCCACATACGATGCACCCGGATAAAGTAAATCAAATTTGTTTTCAGTATATAATATTCTTCCCAAACATCCGGCCATGATTTCACACTTTAATCGCTATCTCTATACCAGGAAAATAGTAGGGTATGATACAAGACAACAATCTCAGAAGATAAAAATGAAAAACCGCTAATTCCAGAATCCTGTTTAGCATGAAAGATCAGTGATTCAGGAAGGATGTCAAATGGTGCCTGAGATAAAGAATGGTCTGACCAAACCAAGATAGAAAAGTCATTCATGACACAAAGAAGTGGCTAACTGTAACTCGGATTTGCAATTTTAGGCATAATAAACATCAACTCATGAAGCCAGGTCGTGCTTTATTAAATTTTCATCCTAACTGCTAAAAACCTTGTTCTTCTATCTAGTCCGAGAAGATGACCAGGATAAACTTCTATGATTTCACGACATGCCATCCATATTAGATTATTTTAATGGTTTCTTTTGAGATTCAAATAATATAATGGGACTACTACCACCAATTCGAATATTTGGTAGAATTAATTACATGACAGAGTATCAAAGCAGATATGACAATAAAGTCACGAGTTTGAATCTTGTAACTTCCAATTGTTGTGGTGTTTGTGTGGCATGTGTTGGGTTACTGCATTGTCCACACGAAACCCAAATGAGGGGAGCATTAAAGATAAAAATAATATAATGGATTTACTATTATCAATTCGAATTTTTGATATAGCTGATTCCACGACAGTTTCTAACACAACAGTCGTTTCTTCTTACTGTTGAGGTTCCTTCGGAACTTCACATTATCCTATCTGAATATTGTAATTGGGACTACGCAACACATTAATGAAATTAAGAAACTATCCCATTTCAGAGACCCACCAATGATCTGCCACCGCAGGGTTCTAGTTTGTGCTCCGTTCACGATATGAAAACGCTTAGGAGGGTCAGGCTCAACCTAGGTAGAACCTTAAAGAGATTAAGTCTTCGAGTAGGCTGGCAAGAATATCCAGAGAAAAGAAAGTGCTCGGCATGACCACTTGCCCATTCTATGGACTACCTTGATTATGTTATAAACAATTCAACAACCAATCACCATTCAACAGATAAGCGCTGGTCTAGAAGGTACCTCAAGTGAAGGAAAGTTTATTAATCATGACCACAACAGTGGAAGAATTGGTGGCCTCTCCCCATCAAAGAAATTTAAGAAAGAAGTGTTTGTTGGTCAGAGATGAGAAACATAGAAGCATTTCTGATTACTTTGCTGATTTTCACATTCGTCAGTGAATTCTCTTCAGTTGATGCAGCTCTGTCGAACAATATATACTTCTACTGGGGGGTGCTCAGCGAGGGAGAATCACAGCAGGAGATGACTGTGAGCTCATGCTGCATAAACATGGAGGTAATGTGATAAGTATAGATACTACAGTTTATAATGCTCAGGAAACTATGCATGTAATCAGCATGTTCATGAGAAAAAACCTTTCAGAAGCAGAATATGAACCAGGAAACTTATTCTGCATTCTGATTTTTCAGGGTCTCCAGTTTTCTTTATGGAAGCATTTCAATGCGAATGAAGTTAGTGCCAGGGAACTCTGCAGGAACAGTCACCGCTTTCTATGTAAGTGCTAACTGAGATAGCTTAGGCTGCTAAAGACAGCTGTTTTCTTTATTGGAAGTATATGTATGAGGTTCGATATAAAGTCAAAATCAATCAGAAAGAGAAAATGGCACATACGGGATCTATATTCTATTGTTAAGAAGAACCAACCCCTATCTTGTTTATCAGCGGGCATCCGTGAGAAGAAATGACAAACTCACCATCTAAGTTTATTAGAAGAGGACTTTTAAAGCATTGCATGAATCATTAATGGTATCTTATTCTCCAACATTTTGCAGTTGGCCTCATTCGGAAAGAGACACGATGAGATAGACTTCGAACTCCTAGGAAATGTTCCTGGCCAACCTTACATCATCCACACCAATATCTTCACTCAAGGAAGAGGGAAGAGGGAACAACAGTTCAGAGTCTGGTTTAACCCAAGCAAAGATTTCCACAACTATACCATATTCTGGAATCCCTTCCAAGTTGTCTAAGTCTCCTCAACCTGCAGCAATGCAAACAAAATTCAACCACGAAATGAAAACAAAATAAGCGATCCATCGCTTAACTGTGAGTCAATTATTTTCAGAAATTATCCAGCTAGAATATAAACATCATGATTAGCGAAACTAATGGGGAAAGGTCCTATGGTGCTGTATATAGGTGGCTTGTCGACGGTACACCAATACGAGTTTTCCGTAATTATCATGATCCAGAAATAAACTTTCCTGGCTCGCAAGCTATGAGGGCATTTGCAAGCCTCTGGAATGCTGATCAATGGGCAACCCAAGGAGGGAGAGTCAAAACTGACTGGAGCCTTGCACCATTCACAGCCAAATTTCAGAACTTCGAGATGAAAGCTTGTGTTTGGAGAAGACCAAAAAGCATTCACTATTGCACAATCAATAACCCAGCAAACTGGTGGACAGATCTCATGTACTCCGAGTTAAGTGACTCCCAATTGAGTCGAATGAATTCAATTAGAAAAGAATTCATGATCTATGACTATTGTAGAGATCCAAAGAGAATAATAAACGGAGATTTGCCCAAGGAATGCTCTATTTCGTCATACTGATCACTGTAAGGCAGCAGAGCAGATTTCGAGACTCGTCTGGTCTCAGAAAACATCAATGTTGTCTTCTCCCATGCTGATAACTGCTAGGCAGCGGGTTTGGTGTGTCATGTGATGCCTAAGCACATCGATATAGCTTATTGTTTCTAGGATCCCTGAACTAGAAAGAGTTCTCTTGTTTTTAACTCAGTGCATTTGTAATTTTGATTTTCTCTCTTTCCTCATCTGTGATTCTTGTGTTTCTCATGATCGTGTCCTCAAGTACTAGAACTGATGGGTACAATGGATTTGAATTGGACTCACTGCAATACCTCTTAGGAGGCTTGATTGCCCTCTCTCCTTACAGGATAATTAACCCTCCAATCAGTGTCGTTGAAAGCACTTGAAGAGCTCCCTAAAGGCTTGGGCAGTTCAATGCTACAATTAGGTACTATATTTTCACCTCCATATTTCGAACATTTTCGGATGCTTTACACCTAAATCCCTCGCTTAAGCACTAGACGGGTACTTAGGACTATGGATGCTTCACGTGTGACAACCTTGGCCAGAGCAAGAACATGGCATGTTTAATGCGCGTGGGAAAGGTTTGGTTTTTAATGTTGTCTTCTCCTAGGTCAGCTAATACCTGATCAGTTTGCCTATAGATTTAGCAGAAATTACCCACACAGCAACTAAGAACATGGCCAAGAGGCCCAAGACGACCCCATTATTACAGAACGCATCAAACAGTTCCGTGGACAACTACACCTTAAACACAGGAAATAAACACATAACTTTTGCAAGCATCATGAGAATAACAAGTACGACCACAACCGTGAGCAAACGTTCCTATTCCTGCAGCCATAACGTCCTCCCAGGATAAACTTTTAAATTTTATTGTTCCCTATTCGCTTCTCCTCTGGCACACTACCTGCGACGACTAGTCTATAACTTCGGGGTTGTGTTCCACCTAGTTTCCATATGATGATAACATCCAGGTTACAATAGTCCCTCACAAGATTGTTTCTAAAATAACACTCGACCACATGGGATAAAATTTCCCACGCCTAAACCCTAAACAAATCCAAATGTTGCTAAGTTCCACGTACATCGAGCTTCCAGCATCAACACGACAAAATCCATGGCAATCAAATCATTAACATTTCAACCAATCGCGATCCATATCACTCGGTGAGACATTCATTCAATACATCAAACATTTAATCGTGTTAGATAACTTGTATTCACTGGTCGGGATCTATCGAACAGGCCCGTGTCGGTGACGCATCAAATCAAAAGCCAAAGCCAGACAATTAATCACTGGCCAGCCACGATCAATGCAAATATGGAATCAATGCAACGAGATGAAACCGAAATGGAACGAGATCGAACCAGATGAACGGGAACCCTGATCAATCGACGGAGTTCGTTTTGTATTGTTAAACCCTGCTGTCGCCTTTTGTCATTGGATCTTCTGCTTCAACATGTGGCTCGCTCTCAAACATTGGAGAACTGTAACATGAATGATTTGGCCTCTTCCTATCAAGCGGTTTCACCTGAGTGGAAAAGATGTTTAGGGCTAACTATGGTTTTTGTTTTCAACTTTCTCTTGTTGTTCCATCGATTTATCAATTAAAAGTGTGTATTATTCCCTTCATCCTAATGTAACCCTTTAATTGATTGTGAAAACTTATATTTATATGTGTATTGAATTTACGTAAAATATGATTAAATAATAATAACTATAATGATAGTAAGACGACGACAATTATGAAAATGGATAGTAGAATGTACTGTAAGAAAAATTCGATTTGATATTTTTAATATTATATCTTTATTAAAAAAGAAAATATTACAAATATTTTATAGGAGCCTAAATAAAAATATATTGATGGAGGGAGTATTATTTTTTGTTTTAAATTTATTTAATAAAATTTCCGTATGATACATGTTTTACAAAATAATTCTTATTCCATACAACCCATTAAAAATATTTCTCATTTAATACAGTTTCAAATTTTCTTCTATCTTCGCATCTATAACGTCCTAAAATCCGACGTGCCCGACACGTGATATTATGTCGTCACATACTTAATCCATGACAAGATCAAATAACATAAATAAGTTTTGCGATGGACTTGCGATGGAAACAGACTGTCGCTTATAGTCTAGTCGCAAACCCTGTTGGGCAAAGGTTAATGACTGATGTACAGTTACAGCCGATAATTAACGACGGAACTTAGTGTAATCCGTTGCAAACTCTTATTTCCTAACTTTAAATTTCATTCAGGTGAATGATGAATGGCGGGATGTGGTGTGTTGGGTGATAATATTTAGGATATTATGATATTTCATATATCGTATTTATAAAATCTTTGTGTAATTTCATCTCCAAAAATTATTTGGTTAAAATCGTAATGTTCCAAACATTTTATTAGAACGTTTTACAAAAAAAATAAAATTTGTGAGACTATAAATTTTACACTTGTATGAGACTACCTTTAACTCCATAACGTTTTTTACATGTGTCATATTTATAACTTTTGTTACATTTTGTGTTTTTAATCACGTTTATTCTAAACATATGCTTATCATATATTTCTTTAATATTTATTAATTCTAAAATTCTCGGATATTACAACATCGTATCTCCGCTCTCGTCGTCTCTTCTCTCGTCATCGCCATGCCGCCCTAACCATCACCACCATCTCCTTCACCTTCACCTCTTTTCCCATCCCCAAATCCTTCCATCATATGTTATAACTTTCACCACCATCGTCTTCTTTGTTTTCTTCAAATGAAAATGAAGTCCTATCGAGGAAGGGAAATAAAACGCGACGATTTATGAGATGAGTAAATTCCAACAAACATATGGAATTTATCATTGAGAAAGGGGAGGAGGGGGAAGAAGGCCTTGAGATAGCTGTTGGAAGCATGTGAAGAAGAGTCGCATGTAAGGGACGAGCAAACTGATGATTTGTGAATGTGTAAACGATTACCAATTGTCTTGGTTTGTTTTTGTTGTTGTTGTTGATTTGATTTCGAGCAGTTTTTTGAAAAAATTAAAGCAACGCACTATTTGATTTGTTCTAGCCAACTGTTTCAAAAATCATAAATAAGACATCAGATATGAGAAAGAGTGCGTAAATTCAAAAATCACAAATAGAGGATTGTTTAATCTGAAATTATTTCGATTGAATTTATATATGTATTCATAATATATCAATGTGATGTCAGTTTTTTTCATAAATTCAAACAACAAAACTATAGTTTATCAATTTCACCCCTTTTTTTGTGGATTTGTTATTGCTGGCCACCCATGCTTAGTTCCCTTCAGTTCACATCTGAGGAAGGCGCGATATTGCGTGGCTACTGTGATGCTGAAGTCGATAAAGATGATCCCTCTGCGCCTTCCCCGGTTCTTAGTCCTAACTAGTCTATATGGTCTTTTATGTACTCGTGATCATCGGTGTGATGATCATTGTTGGTTCGACTAGAATAAACTACTGCTTTTCCCTTAAAGGGCTGCTAGATTTTACCTAGGTTAATTAATCTATGTATGAGCTGGTTTTGCAGTTTCTAGATTTATGTTTTCTGTATTTCACATGAATAAAGAGTTTGTATGCAAAAGAAAGCTAGATAGATATTAAAACAGTGAGTCTAATGAGTTTGTTGAGTTGAATCGAATTTGATTCTTGATTTGGATTCGAAAGTCGATTTGAGTTTGATTTGGAATGGAAATGATTTTCAACATTACGTTCTTGTGTGGAATAGTTTTGATTTTGGGTGGTTTTTGTTTTGATAACTGAAATTATAATGAAAGAAAATTATTTTCCCGTTGTATGTTATGGGTTTTTTTTTTAAAGTTTTTGAGAATTCTCCATTTATTTAATGAAGTGTTTTTTGTTTTAGTCATTGATGTTGTATATCTATTATAAATTTTAATTTTTATAATTTTAAATAGTGATATAAAACAACACCCTTAATACTTAAGGAATATAAAATAAGATCGATTGCACACTAAAAATATCCCAAGAATACACTTCTTCGTCATAATTATGAAAATGATATTATAACTAATTACACTATTTGTAGTTTGGATTTTTCTTTTTGATACTAAAATATGCTTTTCAAAATAAAATTATATCCATCTTAGATAAATTACATATTCTTTCATGTTTGTATACATGTTTTATTAGCGTTGTTTTCTATCAAATAAAACGATATAATTACACAACATTACAACCAATTTTTTTTTCCAACTTCAAAAAAGGGGGGATCACCCCATCCCTCTAATGAGGGGATAGATCAGTGATTTTTTTTTCCAACTCAAATTTCTCAATTCTACCCTTCGCGTGACTTGAAAGCACCACGACCGTGTCAAACACAAGTACAAAACCATTCCAGCTACCGACTCCTTCCAACTCCTCAAACTACCCTCAATCATTATTCTCCGTACTCGCATTCCCTTATCCACGTTTTCCACGTCATCCCATCCCAAAAAAACCCAAAAATTATCGATGAGTCGACCAAACTTCAACCCCGCCAACACATATTCGTCATCGATTACTTGGCGCGTGTGGCTCACCTTCCCTTGATTTTCCCCTTTTCACTTCATTTTCAATTAAATAATTTTTTTCGGTAGTTTTCTTCTCCCTTTTCCTTTTAATATCACGAAACCCTAGCTCGTGGGTTTGCTCGATCGATCGAGGAATTTGGGGATTTCTTCGCATGGATCGGATTGTGTGTGGCAAGTACAAGCTCGGGCGCAAGATCGGCAGCGGCTCGTTTGGTGAAATTTTTCTCGGTGAGCTAAGGGTTTCGGTGTTTCGATTTTGGTTGATTTGAGGTGGATTTGAGTTCGTGGTGGTTGTATTTGGTGATGCAGTGCTGGAGATGATTGGATTGGATGTGATTGCTGATGCGATTGTGTTTTGTTTTGTGCAGCTACGCATGTTGATACGCACGAGATTGTTGCGGCGAAGATTGTGAGTTCCGATTCTCTATTATGTGATTTTTGTGAGGTTTCGCTGATTTTTTGGTGTAGCTTCATACGAGGAAATGAGATGTTGAAAAGTTAGGGAGATTTTGGGGGAAATGTTGCTAAGTTTTGTTTGATTGTAATCCTATCATCGTATAGGATGTTCTCCTATGGAGCGCTCTAGGTGCTGTGATATGGGATTCTGTTTTCCTTTGATAGTTTGTAGTTTGGGTTGGGGATGTGGCTGTATCGTACGGTCGTACCCCTTAGTTGTATTTGGTGGTTGGTGCGTGAGGGAAGAAAATTGCATCTCAGTTATGGGTTTTAGTTGATTGACTTGTGTAGTGTCCAGATTGTGTAATGGGAGAAGATGTACATTCATTTCTCAGGAATAGAGGGTCTATGCATTCAATTCTCAAGGATGTACATTCATTTCTCAGTTGCTTCTTGCATTTTTTTTTTTTTTGCAGGAGAATAGTAAGACAAAGCATCCACAACTTCTGTACGAGGCAAAAATATACCTCAGTATACAAGGAGGAAGTATGTGCTCTGAGGTTTTACGCCCATCTAAATTTTCTACTTGTTTTTGTCTAGTCATGTTTGTTAGTATCTTCTTCTTTTTTGATTCATGGGTTTCATTTTAGGTGGGATTCCTAGTATAAAATGGTCTGGTGTAGATGGGGAGGATAATGTGCTTGTCATTGATTTGCTCGGACCTAGTCTCGAAGATCTATTTGTGTATTGCGGAAGGAGGTTCTCTTTGAAGACAGTCCTAATGCTGGCGGATCAAATGGTAAGGAGATCCATACATTTATGATGGAGAACGTTGAACTCATAGCCCCTTGAAATACTCGAGATTGTTTTGTCATGAAACTGTGTTTATTTTTTAGTTCCTTTCAGTGATCTAATTCATATTTTTCATTCCATTCTCTATTCCAGATATCCAGAATAGAGTACGTGCATTCAAAAGGGTTTTTGCATCGGGATATTAAACCCGATAACTTCCTCATGGGGCTTGGGAGGAAAGCTAATCAGGTGGCTTTTGCTTCCATGATCTTTTATCGTGATAAGATACTATGTTTTCGTGTGTTTCACCATTATCTAATAGCTGTATTCTTATAAAATAGGTGTATATTATTGATTTTGGATTGGCAAAAAGGTATCGTGATTCAGCTACCAATCGCCATATTCCTTACAGGTAAGAGAGTTTTGAGTGAGTCCAATTTTTGTGCCTATGATGTTCTATATTTCAGAGAACTCAATGATGCGTGTCTTTGGCATGCTGTTGCTTTGTGTTATTACTTATTGGCATCTGTATTTGTGAAGTATAGCCAATTGATGTCTTCCTTTGATATTTCAGGGAGAATAAAAACCTGACAGGAACTGCACGTTATGCAAGCTGCAATACTCATCTTGGAATTGGTTTGTTTCTAGAACTTGATATGTTACTTTATCGCAAATGTGAATAGGATGTAGGAATATTTTATTTCTAACTTTTCCCCTGTTCATAGAGCAAAGTCGGCGTGATGATCTGGAGTCGCTAGGATATGTGCTCCTTTATTTTTTGAGAGGGAGGTAATGCTATTCCTTTCTTTATGGAAACCTTATTGTTTACTGGATTCCATCCTAAAGATCACTTTTGTTACGTACTGCCATTCTTGTGTTGTGTTTCAGCCTTCCTTGGCAAGGTTTGAAAGCTGCCACAAAGAAGCAAAAGTATGATAAAATATGTGAGAAAAAGTTGTCAACTCCAATCGAGGTATGGATGTGTACTTTGTTTGGAAAATCTTCTTTTACTTCAAATTATTATTAAATTATAACACATTATTATTATTATTATTTTGTTCTAAAGGCGCTCTGCAAATCACATCCAGTGGAATTTGCTTCATACTTGCACTACTGTCATTCCTTAACATTTGATCAACGCCCTGATTATGGATTTCTGAAACGCCTATTTCGTGAATTATTCACCCGGGAAGGTAATATCCTGTTATTTTTACAAATAATTCCTTTCTGTGTTCCCCTTTTGCTTTTTCCCTAAAAGCTCCAGCGCTCTAGCATGTGGCTCTTGGTGTTCCGTCAGTCCTTTGTTGCTTTTTGTTTTGGGGATGAGAAGTGATGTTCTACTATACACACATTTTGATGGTCAATTAGACCTCTTAATTACCCCTTACTGTTTAATCTAACAGTGAAGGCTAGTGTGGGTCACAATCTGCTTTGATTTCTATGATTTGTTAGGCTATTAAAAAAAACTGGTGGCCTACATCCTGGTAGAGCTTGTACATGAAATGCCAATCCTTCAAGCATTATTGCATTTAGTAACAATTATCTTTTTTGGATGTTTAGCTTGTCTAATGGACTGCATTGTGAACATGTTTGGTGTGTGCTGTATTCTAGGTGATCTCTGTAGTTTATTTCTGTTTTCTTCATGCAACATCTCTTGTCTACATCAATGCCTGATGATTCTCTCGCAACTGTCAGGTCATTCTTTTGATTACATATTTGATTGGACTATCATGAAGTATCAGCAAGCACAGAAGAGCAAGAACCAGGCACCATTATCCGTTAGTATATTCTGCTCCATACATGCATTGACTTTTTGATGTGCCTGCAACATATGCAACATATGTAGTGTTCGTTCATCTGTAATTATTAGAGTGAGATCTAAACTACTGCTCCATCGCAAGTGTTTGGTCTTGATTGCATGCAGTAGATCATTGCTCTATATCAATGTGTTCGTGCATTTGACCTTTGCATGATACATATAGTTTGTTTGGCTGAGTTTTAGACAGGTTGGTTTTGTCTTAAAAAATTACGTTCTAAAATCTGCAGCCAGCAGCAGGAGGAAGTAGCAGTCGTCCAATGCCATTGGAAACAGAGAGAAATCAAGGTTAGCTGTCGGTTGATTTGTCATGTTATCCTCCCACTGAAGCAACTTCATGAGGAATGTGGCAAAGCTACCCTTTTTAAGACAATGAAGCATGTTGAGAAGTAGAAGAAAAAAAATTAGTTTCGCCAGTGGTGTTTGGAATTTTTTCAGCTTTGTAGTGTAGTCAATGCTTTTGGCTTTTGCCTGGAAATATTTGCTTGGATTTTCTTGGAATATGGTGATCTTGGTATTGGCTTCAGATTTGAGCAATTCCCTGCTTTCTTTTTCTGAAAGTATCAAGTGTCATTGTTGAGTTAGTTGATCTTTCACTGGTTTAATCGACTTCTGGGGAAATTCTATGCAACAAATTTTTTATTATTCATTTGACATTGACTACACAACAAATTTGTTGTAAATTGAAAATCTGGTCCAACCATGGATATAAAAATGACATTTATGATGTTTAGATTCTGAAAAGCTCACCACCAGCATTTTTTAATACTTGAAGGGAGGCAGAGTGCTTTCCCTCCATCTGGAATCTCGGAGCATGTTCGAGTAGGCCATGCCTCAGGTTCTGATGCTCGCATGCACACTAGTATGGCTACAGAAAAAAAATTGACTGCTGAGCATCATTCTTACAAAAATGTATGGGTTGTCCTTTATTCTTTGAAGTTGGGTCTATATCTATGATTCTAAGTTTCTGTGCACAGCTTATATTTTCTCTTATTATGCCTCTTGGTTTAATCTTGGGTGTAGATCATGGGTAATCCACATCTGCCCACGCCCTCTTCGTTTCCTCCTCCTGCTGACCCAAGAAAGGCTATGCCAGAGCCTATCTTTCCAACTGATACAGTGACCTCTAGCAAGCAGTCCCATGGTGGAAAAGCAGGCCCTTCTGGCAGCTGGGCTCCGTCATTGATGCGCATATCATCTGCCAAGTGATCAAAGTGGGTGAAATACTGCCTTTGTCCTCTCAATGTTTTATGAGGAATTCTTTTTCTCTAGATTTAAGGGATCACATGTTTTCAGTTTGGTGTCCTTCAGTTGAAGATCCTGCTTGGATTAGTCTCAATGATGCTTCTAAAATACTTGTGAGAGGAGATGGAGTTGTTGCAGTAACTTCTCTAGTTGCCGACTCCTGCTTTATGACGTCCTCTGACTCTATACAATGTCCAGCTTCAAAATTGAATGCTGCACGTGCGGGTTTACTGCGGATCTCATGGTTCTTCATGGTGAATCTTGTACTTTCGATCTTCTGTAAATGTGGTGGCATGCATATGTTTCATGTTCCTTCCAGAGATTCTGCAGCTTTGGCGGTGCTATGTGGCTGCTTCAACGGCATTTCTCTATTTGTTTCATAGTTTTTGTGAGTTGCATTTGTATGTTATAAGATGCTTATGTATTTGACTGGAATAATGATCATGATATTCAATATCAAATATGATGCCAATAATTCTCGAATCGCCCCTTGCCCTTAATTCTCTGGCATCCTAATCTAAGCAAGTTGGTTTGCAGCTGCATTATATCTTATGGTTGGTCATGTCTCTTTAGCACCCAGATGTATATCTACTTTCTCTAGGCGCTTTTGAAATTGCCTTTTGTTGGACCCATTTACATAATATCTTCCATGGCATTTAGTCTTCAATGATTTTTTTCTCTTTGGGTTGGGAAGCATCTGAGACTACCTGTGATGAGCTTATGCTCCACAACTGCAGTGTTTTGAATCGAAATTCTGTTATCTTTTGATTGCATGGTTTTCAATCACCAACTCTCTGTTTTTCTTTAATTCATAAATTTGTGCCAAACCAGTTAATACTTTAGTGCAATTGCCTCGTTCTTATGTGATTATTGTTTTCGAACTTTCATTATCTTGCTGTAGGTGCTTGGTATTACAGAGGGGCGGGCAGTCTATTTCAGTGTCATTTACTCTGCAAAACACTTATCATGTGATAGTGTCCGTTGCCTGAGATCCTGAATCCATGTTCTCGGGGTTGGGATTGGTAGTTCCAGTTTTTATGGGGTAAAGGTAAAGGTGGCTGGATTGTCAAGATGACAGCCGTTTCCTGGATTCATGTTTCCTGAAATATTATTTGTTGTATGGTTTTTTCATACGCTTAGTTGTTTTTGTCGTTTTTCTTGCTTATGGATTTTCATGTTTATTCTTCAGACAAGATCTTTGGCATGATACTATGCTTTTAGTTACTCACATTGTTAGTATTCATTTTTCATAACCTCGGGAAGGTCTTTCCATCCTCCTTTTGAACGCTTTGTAAACCTTGATTTTGTTGATGGCCTTCTTATAAAAGCTTTTAGGATATTTCTTCATTTTTGCCACATTTTTTATGATTATTATGCTAACCGATAATTCATGGCTTGATTTTAATGGAGTTTCAACTTTGTTGGTAGCCTCTATCGGTTGAGCTCATACTTTGTCATCCACAGGTTCCTCCTGGTATGGATTCAATCATTCGAGGGTCAGGATTAATATGCCCCGTCTTGTTGGTGTACTGGAAAATGGATGCGTAATGCTCTTCTCCAGATCATGCAGCAAATTTTGATGTGTATGAAACTTCTCCTTCTGCAGCTTTGGATTTGAGGACTGCTATACTATCCAGTCCTTGATTCTGTAAGTCTGTATGGTCACTAAATTCCAGTGTGTAATCGATGGTTGATATCATAGATGCTACCATCATTATATGTTCACTGAGGTCTGCATCGACCTTCTCATACATCGGCACAGACCTCCATCAGGGATTTACAGCTCTTAAATTTTGAACTGAAAAGGACGCTAGATCCACCATCAGCAACTTTTGGCTCAATTCCATCTGTTGAAATTGCAGTCTGAGAACTAAGGTCTGGGACTTATGGGGAGACCAGTGCTTTGCCCAGCTGGTATTGACGGTGCAAGCCGTGTTAACATGGATCCGAGCCCCACTGTTCAACCTGGGGAATGTTGATTGTCAGGTATGCCTATTTACACAATTCATGTCCAATGTTCGACCGTTCGTCATATTTTTCAACTATCTATGTTTTTGGCATGGTTTTCTTGCTAATCGTAACCTGGTTGTGGCTGCCAGAATGTCCTTGGGTGGTGAATTTATGGCTGTTGGTGTGGAACGTGGCTTTGCAGTGACTAGTTGTATACCACTGCCTACTGGGAAAAGTTGTCGGATGTTCTCTGGGATCCCCCATGGATGTATGTGGTTAAGGTTACTGTTCTTTCCTATTTGATCGTACCACCTCTATGCATTTTCTTTGTGTTAATAATTTCACGTATTTGATGATATGCTTTGTCTCACTCATGTGCCATGACTTTTGCTTGTTTCTTTTCTTGTGCTTGGAGAATTGTGGTTCAGTGATTGCATGATATTGGAAACTGAATGGGTGCTGAGTTGATTTATTGATTGTTCCCAACGAAGCAATTGGTAGACCTTTCTCAGCGATCGTGCGTTATGTTTTTATTATTGACTTACCTGCAAAGCGTGCTTGCAGCACCAGTGAATAACTATGGTGTGTGTCTTAATAGATATGCAATTTGGATTGATTGTAATCTTGCAGTTCTTGTGGAACACTGAAGAGGTGTTTTTGCTTTTGCTGTCCAGCGCTGGATGTCTGGCGATTTTCAGGTTGTACACTATTATTGCTGCACTTCGGTGATCTTGCTTGCTAGATATTTTCGGATTGGTGGACTTTGCTTTGTGCTATTTGGTAGATTGCAAGAATTCTTTACATTGTATTTACTGGTCCTTGCTTGACATCTTCATGTTCGTAGCTGTGAAACAGTGAAACTAGATTTTTCCTTGTTGTGAACTCGTGATGAGATGGCTTGCGTTAAGTTGGAGCTTTTATCTCGTAAGCGTGTTTTTACCAGACGAATTGCCTTTTTATCTTTTTCCTCTGGATGTTTTCTGAAACTCATGAACCTGTTACTGTTTTTTTTTTTTTTGGTTGATGTTTGTTCACACGTCACATGTTTCACACGACGTATTTATTTTTCCTTGTTTTGATTATATTGCTGTTTTGAACATTGGCAGCTGATATTGTTGTATCAGGTATGTTACAAACATCTGTACTTGTGACTCCAGTGATGGGGTTCTCCTGGAGTGCCATGGCATTCATAATTTGGTAGTATCAGGAATTGGGGCGTCACCACCACAAAGGTTTACTGGGGTGGGATGATTCAACTCGGAGCACATTGTGAAGGTGACGCCGTTGTTGGGACAACGAAGTTTGAAATGAAGATAATGATATACTCACTTGTTCTGTGATATTTTCTGATGATCGACCACACTCCACACATGGGTTTAAGTCATGGATATTGGGATTTTGTTTTAATTAAATAAAAAGGATTTTTTTTTGTTGAAAAGCTAGGTAGAAAAAAATTGATAAATAAGTTGCCAGTTGTGCGGTTCAAAATAATGCACCATAAAATAAAAGCATACAATACAGTGAGTGAGGGAGGTTGAAAGGAGTTTTTTATGTTCCTGCTACAAACAAGAGGAGGAATCTGTTGAAAAATGCTCGGCAACAGTACTTGATTTTTGCACAACATTAATCTTTTTCTTGATGACATTGTTTGATTTTGATTCGGATTTTTAAAACAATGGTAAAATATATACAATTGAAATCCAATTTTAGTTTATTGTTTATCTAATATAAGTACTGATGATCCAATTTTTCATGTGTTTAAAAGGTTTGTAGACGCAACGATACTATAGTCAGTAATATTTACAATCTCTGTATTCTGCTTCAGATTTTACGGCAAATCAGAATAATCTTACATCTAACCTAACATCAAAGATCAATTCTACACTTCTTATAAAAAAGATCAATTCTACACCGACCCAAATAAAAATCAATTGGACACTACATTCCGACTCGATGTACTTTAATTCGTAGGCACCCAAAATCGCACGGGTTAGATTCGGGGTGTTAATAGTAGTCGGAATCAGACAAAACCAAAACCCTCACGCACACATTCTCATCATCTTCGACACAGCAACGAGAGCGAGTGGAATGGTGAGGATAATGCCGATGGCATCCACTCTTCGCCCCTCGCTCACCTGCTGCTCCTCCTCAAAACTCTTCTCCACCGCCACCCAATTCAGCCTTCCGCTTTCCCCCTCTTCCTTCAACCCTCGTCGTCGACGCTTCTCGTTTTTCCATCTGGGTGAGATAGATATATAACCCTTTGGATTATATTGATGCAAGTTTTGATTCGGTTTGATTTTGATGGATTCATTGTTCGGTTGATTGCTTTGGGTTTGTGGGTGATTGTGTTGCGTCTCATGGGTGGTTGTTTTTTTCGTGTAGATATATGGGGAGTATTGGGAATTCGGAGGGTTAACTGTTGCATATATTTGTTGGGTTCTTATTGGGTTCTTGATGGGTTCTTGGTGGGTTACGCGATTGGATGCTTTGTTATGGGAACGGGGGAATCGAGGGGGTACCAGAAGCCAGTGACTGTGCGATATGAGTGTGATAGTATGTTCAAGATATCGGGGTTCATGGTTTGCGAGTGTGTTGTTGAACTTGTATACATAACCTGAACTTAGATGGCGTAGTTTGAGATTGGTCCGCACTTTTACCTTGTAATTTGTTTGTCTTGTGAGATTGCTCATGTGAGCGAAATGGGTTCCATGTGTTTTACTTGGGAAAATGAAGTTTATACTATGGCAAATTGAAGGTTGGTGTAAGTTGTAACTTGTGAAAAAGGAGGATAGAGAAGGTTTGTTGCATAGAAATTTAAAAAATGAAGGATGGCAAACTTGCTAGATTGCATGACATGTTAATCCGTAGATTCACTACAAGGTAGTTGTGCCCGGGAGATTGTGAGCTATGAGTCTCGAGAAGCTTGGGACCTGGCTTGGAGTGATGTATCTAACAAAACCGAGGTTGTATGGACCTTTTAAAGTTCTTTCTGTACCACGCGTTAAAATATGGGGCAAGACTCGAGCAGTAGTCACTCCATTTTTGCTGTCCATCGAATATCTTTGGTTGATGTAATAGTATTTTCTGTTCAAAGATCTTTAAGTTGACTATTTTTGGTGAATCAAAGATCTATAAGTTGACTATTTTGAAACGTGAAGGAATAAGGATGCAAATAGACTATATGAGCTGATAAGCTTTTCTATCATGGCCAATAACTTGAACAATGTTGCAGTAAGCTTTTCTATCATGGCCAATAACTTGAACAATGTTGCAGCCGCTTCACAACCACAACATTTTGGTCTTAAAGCCCCCAAGTTCTTGAGAGAAGGAAGCAACATAGTTGTTGCTGCAACTGGAAATATTGTACAAGAAAACACAAGTCCTACACAAGATGATCTGTTGAAGTGGGTAAAAGAAGACAACCGCAGAATGCTTCATGTTGTCTATCGAGTCGGAGACCTTGAGAAGACGATAAAGTATGCTTCCATTTCACATTGTTGTCGATTACTACTGTTATGGTTTCTTCCCAATCCTCAGGTTTCTGGTTCTTAGACTACACCTCTTTTTTGATGGTTATAGGTTTTACACAGAATGCTTTGGAATGAAGCTGCTTAGGAAACGGGACATACCAGAGGAGAAATACACTAATGCTTTTCTTGGTTATGGTCCCGAGGATTCCCATTTTGTCATTGAACTCACATATAGTATGCTTCCTTTTCGTCCATTAGATTCTTTTTCATTTCGCCACCCAAAAGTGGGTGTTTGCTAGTACATTGTAAGTCTTTTGACACCTCCATTTTTTTTAAATTTTGTTTTTTATTAAACGGTCTTATCAGATTATGGAGTTGACAAATATGACATCGGGACGGCTTTTGGCCACTTTGGTATTGTAGTAGAGGATGTAAGCTTCTATGTCCTGCGCTCGTGCTTATTGGTGATTAATATGTTTTCTAATCATTTAGCTTTTAGTTCCAGGCCTATTCTGTTGCCCTGTGATGCTGCATGCCACTTTATTACAAAATGTACTATGCCAGGCCTAATATACTGCATGTAGAATGTTTTGGCATTAGCTGTTGCTAATAAAGTATAATCCTACTGTGATTCGTTTGTAATTTAACTCCAGTATGAGCATTGGTTGCTAGCTTTTGGTGCAGAAGTTGCTTTCTTTTATTTGTGTATGTCTAAATATTCGTATGAGTTTGTTTTTTGGGACAGTGTCACATAGGAGTAATAGCAAAGTGCACCTCATCCAACTTTGGTGGTTTAGTTGTTGAAGTGGGGAAACACCAAAGCTGATCATATTTCTAGCTATACATCTTAAGTAGAGAATTGCTTTTCCATACCAAGGATCCTGTGCATTCTGACCTAGCCTCCTTGCTGGAGTTTTGGCAAATGACAGAGGCTTATACGCGTATCTACTGAGACTATGTCTGATTTTTTAGTGATAGAACTTGCTAGCTAGCCTAGCTTGTTTGGCATATATTTTTGCCGACTTTCTCTCATCTTGCTGTTTACCCTTCCTTGGGATCAAAACCAGAGTCTACTCGTGATTGACTTAAACTAAGAGTGGCTATACAGGTTGCAAAGACGGTGGAGCTCATAAAGGCAAAGGGTGGAAACGTAACTAGAGAACCTGGTCCTGTTAAAGGGGGCAAGACTGTAATTGCATTCGTTGAAGATCCTGATGGTTACAAGTTTGAACTTCTAGAAAGAGAGCCAACACCGGAGCCATTGTGTCAAGTGATGCTACGAGTTGGTGATCTTGACCGTTCTATTGCCTTTTATGAGAAGGTGAGATGTAGGAGAACTTGATAAATGACTTTATGTGCAATTGAAGTTGAAGAATACCTAGACATGATCTCAAAATGATGTGTAACCAGAGATTACTGCAGCAACTCAGAATTAGGCGTAGACAAGATTTTAGTAGACCTTGCCAGGGCTATCTCGCCATGTCATTGTTTTGGGACAAAATGATCTGTATCTATTACAAACTAAGCAAAAACATTATTGAGGTATTTATTTTCTCAAATGACATTTCTTGTTGCAGGCTTTTGGCATGGAGCTTCTTCGCAAGAGAGATAATCCAGAATACAAGGTAGGATATGATCATACTAGGTCGATATGATTCTTTTGTCTTTATTCAGTAACAAGTATCCTCTTCAAATCTCTGGGTCGATATCATCCCTGAGTGATCTGCCTACTTGGAATTGGGTCCTTGAGCATATTTTCATGATTATTATGTTTGGACTGTCTTAAGAATCCATCAAATTTGTTTTACTGGGATTAGGACAATGCCGTTCTTATAATATTTCGTATCTGGAAGTACTTAAGAGTGTAGCATATTCACATCTTAGTACATCTATCATAGCACCTTCCTACAACGATCTTTCATGTTTATAACTTGCTTTGATCAATAATTATTCTTTTCATTGTCATTTTTCTTGTAAAGCATGACTATTATCCTGCTGTGGCACGGAGATTATGTGGCTGCTTTGTCGAATCTTTCTGCTTTTCTTCTATAAAATTTTCTTTCCCGTAGCCACTGGCTAAACTACTACCGTGAATCATGCTTCATATTCCTTCCTTGATGCCATAGTGATTTCTGTATCCTGAGTTTTTATTTATTTATGGACTAACACACTATTTTGTGTTTACTCCATCAGTATACTATAGCAATGATGGGCTATGGTCCAGAAGATAAGAGTACTGTCATCGAGTTGACCTATAACTATGGGGTCACTGAGTACGAGAAAGGGAACGCTTATGCACAGGTACTAGACGAATTGACTGCTATGTAGGATATTTGTAGTTCATGTTCTTGTGAACTCTTATTTATGTTCATGTTTCCCTATTCCGTTAGGTTTGCATCTCCAGAATCTCATTTTCCCTCCCTACAGATTGCTATAGGTACTGATGATGTTTACAAAACAGCAGAAGCTGTTAGGCTTGCTGGCGGGAAGATTACTCGAGAACCCGGACCATTACTGGGTATCAACACCAAGATTACAGCATGCTTAGATCCTGATGGTTGGAAGACGGTATGGCTTCCATTGCTGATATTTTTCTCTCTTTTTTTCTGACCTCATTTTCTATCTCAAACTTCTCGTGATGAACACTTCACACCGTACCAAATGGTGGAATGAAATCTGCCTGGTCGTTCATATCCCAAGATGATAACTTCTTGCTTTTGCATGAGTGGTGCTGCCTTGGAAACTTTGACAAGTTTGTGATGGAGCTTGATCAGCTAAGACCCATAGGACCCTTGGTAGGAATCCACTCATAAATGAAGTCACATGGCATGCAGTCCCTTGTGTCTAGAGCTCCGACTCACGGTAGGATGTGGAAAATAAAATTTGGTATCCAGCCTTTTTCTTCTGGCTTACAAGAGATTGCTCCCAATTGAACTCATCTCAAGAACACTCTCAACACATAGGTGTTTGGCCAACCCGACCACCTCACACTGTTATGAGGTCGGTCGGCATAGCAGAATCGCCAGAATAGCTTACTAGTCCTCATACCAGCCTACTGACAAAAATTGCTCATAAACCTCATTTATTAGACGTGTTTTTTCGATTTCCTGAACAGTTCAGGGAATCCCATTCTTGTCCCATCTACCTAAGTAGGTTGGGCAATAGTCTCTTGCAAACGCTCCTACAACCTTATTGTGCTGTTTCTTAACTGTAGCCACATTGTTTTGTCTTCCTTGAGTCAGCACGGGCCTTCTACCGGCGCCGACTACGACGTCTCCACATTGCTGATCTTCCTCCCTATTTTTGACCTAACTACAAAGTCTGTTACCGCGAATTTTTGGTTAATTACAGAGCCTGATAGCGAAATGTCAGTAGTGGGTTAAAAATAATGCGAGGGGACAAAAAACAAAGAAGCTGAGAAATCCACCCTTGTTAACATGGTTTATGTTCTTGCTGCTATCAGATATGAATACATGCTAATCATATTTAGCATGCTGTGCTTGGGTGCAGGTTTTTGTTGATAACGTTGATTTCCTGAAGGAGCTGGAATGAGTCTTCTGTCTGAAGTGTCGGGCACTCTACACTACAGCGTCGCCATGTTAATTCACTGTACATTAGTCCTCCGAGTTTTCCGATCAGAAGTTGAGCCTACAGGGTTGTGATAATGCTGGTCAATCACCTCGGATTAGAAACTGTAATGAGCTGCACTTTGTAGATAGAATTTGTATGGAGATCGATCTTGGGGCGGTAAAATCAAATTTACATTCTGATGCTTGATCTCTTTGGCTGATTTTTCATGAGGGGAACGTTTCGGCAGCTGGTGATCTATCCTCTCTGCTTGCTAATGACTTCATGCTACTCGACGCTGATATTAATCGAGCCATGATGACCTGAATCATCGTAAAAAGGCGTTCCAACATTTGCAAAACACCTGATTTAGTTTCGTGTTTTATAAATGGTGTACAGTTGATTGCTTGAAATGATGATCGAGTTGCCCAACTAAAAAAGCATATGTACT
The DNA here is from genome assembly GCA_001925005.1 of Drosera capensis. Classification (NCBI taxonomy): domain Eukaryota; kingdom Viridiplantae; phylum Streptophyta; class Magnoliopsida; order Caryophyllales; family Droseraceae; genus Drosera; species Drosera capensis. Next base: position 12,941 of record LIEC01010786.1, on the reverse strand, counting down.
GACGTTCTCAATGAACTTTGAATCATCTCATACTTTCTTACGATTGATAGCACATGGTTGACATTAGGTCACCGTATTAACCACAGAGATCATGGAAAGTTTCATCATATTTGAACCAATCTACTCGCAATCAAATCAAAATGGCCAAGAATGGAAAGATCAAAGATACAATTTTGGTTGCTTTCCAAAAAGAGCCATCACTCAATTACCATTTTCACCCTAAACATCACATCATCAGTCAATAATCTTGCTTGCTTTTTCACTCACATGCCTTGTAACGTCTCCATCATCCCTCTCACCCCAATCTTCTCCCATGGAACCTCAACCATAATCTTCATCATCATCGTTGAAATTGACTTTGAAACGAAAATTTCATCTGGGTTTTTTTATTAGTAGCATGCTGGACTGGACCACACTTGAGTCTACATTCAAAGGATAGGGCAGACAGGTGCTGTGCTTCTCTGAGGGAGAGCAGTACTTTTCTGCAACTTGCTTTCTGTTCTCTTTTTTTTTTTCGTATCCTTTTTCTTCTATGTTCAGTTGCCTTTTCAGTGACCCAATAACCAAAACCCACTAATTTTTTCTCAATCAATCTCCTTCCACCGTTTTTGGTTTACCCTTTTCGGTGTACCCTTTTTGTGGAATTTTGTTGTTCTGTGTTGTGGAGATCAATTTAGGTGATCGGCTTTTGTGTGTGGATAAGGTTTGAGGATAGAAGGAGAAGTTTTCTTCATCCGTTGGGATTTCGGTTTTGTGTCGTTTTCGCTCAGATGGATGCATGAGAAGGGCTGCACGTGTTGGTTTTTATTTGAATGAATATTTGATTGATTTGGTTCGTATAGCTTGATCGAGAGGGGAGATATTGGGTTGCCTTTTGATCTTGTTCTTCCTGTTGGTGGTTTCAGTCCATTTGCTGCTGATTTGAGTTATATTTAGGCGGTTTTCGATTCGGGGCTTGTCATAGTTCGGAAAATTTTGACATAGCTGAAGGGTTTTGGGGGTTTCAGTTTATGTGATGATACTGAATATGGTGGAATTCTGTTTGTGGGTTTGGGGGAACTTCGTATCCTAAGTGATGGGCTGCGTTTATTCGAGGTCGTGTATTGGCGATGCTTCCTGTATTGGTCAGCCTTGTAAACCAAGAGAAGACAGTGTTAAGCAGCCAACTGAGAATGCGAGAGATTCAGAGATCCCTGTGTTCTCTCCTTCTAGTTCTGATGATGAGCAAGGAGGCGATGGTGTTGCAGATCAATTGGACCCGTCTGGTCGTTCTAGAGATCGTGATGCGGGTATCAAGAGATTGTCTAGGGTGTCCTCACAGTTCTTAGGGGCAGATGGATCAAAGACGGTTAAGGTTCCTTCAGGGAATTATGAGTTAAGGTATTCCTTCTTGACGCAAAGAGGTTATTACCCTGATGCTTTGGATAAGGCTAACCAGGATAGCTTTTGTATTCACACTCCATTTGGCACAGAACCTAATGACCACTTTTTCGGGGTTTTTGATGGGCATGGTGAATTTGGGACTGAGTGCTCTCAGTTTGTGAAGCATAAGCTGTGTGAAAATTTGTTGAGAAATAGTCGATTCTATACAGATCCTATCGAGGCTTGCCATGCTGTATTCTTAACAACAAATGCACAGCTGCATGCTGATATTTTGGATGATAGCATGAGTGGCACAACTGCGATCACTGTTTTAATTAGGGGTAGGACGATGTATGTGGCTAATACAGGTGATTCAAGAGCAGTTATAGCCCAGAAGCAGGGAAATAATATTGTTGGGGTTGATTTGTCAATTGATCAAACTCCATTCAGGTCTGATGAGCTTGAACGTGTTAAGCTTTGTGGGGCACGGGTTCTGACACTAGATCAGATTGAAGGATTGAAGAATCCAGATGTGCAGTGTTGGGCCGATGAAGAAGGTGATGATGGAGATCCTCCTAGATTGTGGGTACCAAATGGGATGTATCCTGGTACTGCTTTCACAAGGAGCATCGGCGATTCGGTTGCTGAAACAATTGGAGTGGTAGCGAATCCTGAAATAGTGGTTTTGGAGCTTTCACCTGAGTATCCCTTTTTCGTTATCGCTAGTGATGGTGTGTTTGAGTTCATTTCCAGCCAAACGGTGGTTGAAATGGTAAGTTGTCTTTCTTTACTTCCATTTTCAGTTCTTACCTGTAGATTATGACGGATATGTGCGTTTCTTGAGTTCCCACTGTTTGTTCGTTGTTCTGGTTCTCTTCTCTAGATAATAGGTAGACTTCCATTCTTTCTCTGCTAATATGTTTCTTTCTGTGCAAAATTATACGGTAATCTGTGCTCGTATTAGACTTAACATCGAACGTTCTAGATCTGTTTTGTCTATTACTGGAAATTTTAGCTTAATGACTTGTTGAATGTTCGCTTTTTTTGCAAAGCTAACCCTTATAGCAATAAGCTTATCAAGGTACTTTTGTAAATACTGACAAAGTGACAAACTGATATGTTTTGTTGCACGACTTGGTTCTACTGGGTAAAACTTTGTTGAAACCCGTTTGCTAAGATAAGGTGCAGGAGTTGAACAGAAGATTAAGAATGAACTCAGGTTAGCTCCAGCTGGTCAAGTTACTTGTATGGACGGGTGGTGAGCTTGAACATAGCAAAATGCTGCTTGACTTGGCTCTTTACACCCCTATATCATAGACATTTGTCCCATTGAGTGATTTTTTTATTAGATGACTGAAATCTGTTGATTGTTGGTGGGTACGAATTGATGTCCTCGGTTTAGGATTAGAGCTGTTTTATTTGGTAGTTATGAACTTTGTTGACCTCTTATTTGCTGAAGCTTTTTTACAATGTTTTCTTTTTAGTCCTTTTGACTTGAAGAAACCTATCTTAATGTTCAGGTAGCAAAATACAAAGATCCTCGTGATGCTTGTGCTGCAATTGTTGCAGAGTCGTATCGACTTTGGCTGCAGTATGAAACTCGAACTGATGACATTACTGTGATAGTGGTACACGTTAATGGGTTAACTGAGGTAAGATGGTTCCTACTCTCCTCAAATTAAAAATGTTATTTTTTTGGCTTACTTAAAACGATGAAGAATCTGCTCGGCTGCTTAGATAACTTTGTCTTGTATACCAGACTGTGCGAAAAGAATCCGCTAGCCCTGTATTTAGTGTCAAATCCTCCGTTCCACAAGTTGTTGAGCTGACAGGATCAGAGTCTCCTAGTATCAGCTGGAGTGCCAAGAATCAACGCGTGAGGTATGATTTTTCAAAGGCACGTCTCCGTGCAATTGAGAGCTCCTTGGAGAATGGAAAACTTTGGGTTCCTCCATCTCCATCCAATAGAAAAACCTGGGAAGAAGAAGTAAGTATTGAATTTGTCTGCATCTGGAATTAGCAAGCTGTTTGGAAGAGAAGCTGCTCTTTATTGATTTTTTGGAATCGAGTAGGCCATCCTTCTAGCTTTATATTTTCAATTTTCTGAAACAGGCACATATTCAGCAGGCACTTCACGATCATTTCCTCTTTAGAAAACTTACTGATTCACAGCATCATGTTCTTCTTGATTGCATGCAAAGAGTTGAGGTTCAGGCTGGGGACATAGTTGTGAAACAGGTCAATTTTTTATTGCGTAGATCTAGCTATATTACAGTTGAGACCTTTGGTTGATGTTTCATTCATGTGATGGCATATTTTTGTGAAATCTGTTTCTTGTTTTGGCATTGTTAAATATGAGATCTAGCTGCAGGAACGATGAACGTACAAGTAAATATTTTGGCACAATTGTCACCTGCAATAGTGATATTTACATTATTGTTATTTCCATTAATAGCGATGAACGGACATTGTTTTTTTTTTTTTTTACCATTACGATGAACGTACATTGTTGGACTCTGACATTGGCTTAATTTCCAGGGCGGAGAAGGTGATTGCTTTTATGTTGTTGGGAGCGGAGAGTTTGAGGTCCTGGCCACGCAGGTTGTTCACCTCGGCTATTCTCATGTCTAGGCATTAGCTTCACCATGCAAGCTCTTGCAAACTTCTCCTCCTCCAATGGTCCAATTGGACAGTTCTAGTTCTGTCTGTCGTAGTTATTTTCTTCCAAAATGAGCTTCCTCGACCAGTTTTCTACTATGTTTCAATAAGTAGTGTTAAAAACCCTTTGCTACGTTTGATATAGAAGATGGCCGAAATAGTAAGAAATGGACAAAGGTTATTTCGTTGTCATGTCCTGTTCATTGCTGACCATAAATCAAGAAGCATCTTACTTTCAGTTCTTACTTCATCTGCTTGCTTCTTTTGGAAAGCTGCATCTTGAATTTTTACTAGATTGCACGTTTAACAGGAAGGTGAAAATGGTGAGATTCCAAGAGTTCTGCATCGCTACACAGCTGAAAAGTTGTCATCCTTCGGGGAGCTGGCTTTAATGTAAGAGATCTCTGTCCATATCTCGAAGCCTAGTCACTTCAGTAGTATTAGTACCTCACTGACTTGGGTAACGTTGCCTTGGCCTTTCAAATGTTAATAATAAAGGCTGCTATCATCGTTGTGGCGGGGAACATTTTAGCATGAGGGGATGAAAAGCACTTGATAGAGGGGTGAAGAGCATTTTAGTATTTTAGCGTTGGCCTTTCAGTGTAAACAATAAAGGCTACTAGCCTAGTACCAGGTAAACAGTTAACTGGTATTTCTGTTGCAGGTACAACAAGCCGCTGCAGGCATCTGTTCGCTGTGTAACTAGTGGAACTTTGTGGGCTCTAAGAAGGGAAAATTTTCGAGGAATTCTCATGTCAGAGTTTTCAAATTTATCATCCTTGAAACTGTTAAGATCTGTTGATCTTCTCTCAAGATTGACAATCTTGCAGCTAAGTCAAATAGCCGATTCTCTATCTGAAGTATTGTTTTCAGACGGACAGGAAATATTGGGATGGGTAATTTCCTGCAAAAAAAGCTATTTTCTTTGAACTTCCTTGAACTATTAATAGCTTTAGTTTGTACCTGCAGAATGATCATGCTTCAGGATTATACATCATCCAGTCTGGCCGCGTGAGGATTAATTTTCATGAAGGGATTTTAAAGAATCCCCACGTCCAGAGTCTCGTATCTTATGATGAAGTCCAGAATGATGCCCTGCAAAATGAGGGGCCTTCCATTGAGAAATCTGAGGGAAGCTATTTCGGTGAATGGGCACTTCTTGGCGAGGAAATCAGTCAGTTGAGTGCAGTTGCTGTGGGTAATGTTGTATGTTCTATTCTTTTGAAGGAGAGATTTGATTCGATTGTTGGGCCGTTGGCAAAGATTTCTTCTAATGAGCAAAAGTGAGTGAACTTATCATCTTGAGGTTTTCCAACTAGTCTTTTGCGCAGTTGATGCTTATTATAATATTAGCTTCAAGCCTTCAGTTATGTGTCTTCCACAACTTTTTGGAGCTGAAGCTGTATCGTGTCTTTTATCTTCTCCTGAATTCAGGTTGAAACAGAACTCTATGCCATTCACTGATGAACCTGTTGAAAGCATTGATTCTTCCACTCGCAAGGTTCAGCTATCTGATTTGGTGAGAGCAACTTACTTTCTGCGAAGCTAGTCTACTTCTTTTTTGTTGCATGGCGGTATGCATATGAAACCAAATCCCTTTTTTTAGGAGTGGAAAAGATGCTTGTATTCTACAGACTGCAGCGAGATAGGACTTGTGGTGCTCAGAGATACAGGTGTGTTGTTGCCTCAGCAATGCTAACTTGCCTATTCTTCTTAGGTAGTCATGCTCCCTAGTTACCATTTGATAGGATTGGAGTTTATCTCGTAGTAATATCTTCATCTGAACTTTGTTTTGGTAAATCTTCGAACTTGCACAAGCAAATTCACCCTGCTGCCTAAGATTTCCCATTTACATCAGGGCCTGTGAGATGGAATTTTGTAGGAAGAGTCTTGCCTCATGCAACAAGAGATTATTTTTACTTGGACTCAATCCTGTTATAAATTCACTCTTAATGGAAGTGTTTGATTGAACTATCAAGCTCGCCCCTCTTGTATGAGAAATTTCACCCGATAGTACATATCTGGTATGAGCAGAGCTTCCAAGTATTGATGCTTACATGTCGATATACATGCCATTATTAAGTTTCAATGACAATAAACTCTGTTTCTCAGAAAAATTGCTTAGCTTGAAAAGGTTTTCCAAGGAGAAGGTCAAAAGGTTTGGAAAGGAAGATCAGGTGCTAAAAGAGAAGAACTTGATAAAAAGTTTGAGCTCTTCAGCCTTTGTGCCACAGGTTCTAGGCACCTTTGTTGATGAAGTGCATGCTGCGATTTTGTTCAACACATGTCTGGCTTGCCCACTTGCTTCAATACTCCATACGCCGCTTGATGAACCATCTGCACAATACTGTGCCGCCTCTGTCGTTGCTGCATTAGAAGACTTGCACAAGGTCCAGGATTTTATATGTCAAGCCATTGAATATGTTGAGACTTCCACCTGAAAGTTCACATACTGATTCTTCTCTCTGTTGACTTTCAGAATGCCATTTTATACCGAGGCATATCACCGCATGTGCTCATGTTGGACCAGGGTGGACATCTGAAGGTTCTTACCACATAACGTGCTTTATATAATTATTTTATCTCCATCCCGTGTATGAAGCTATTTGGATGTCGAAGCATGCACTGTAGCCAGAGTCAATGACGTCTAATTGCTATATTGCAGTTGGTGGACTTCAGATTTGGGAAGAGCACAGCTGGTGAGAGAACATTCACAGTGTGCGGAATGACGGACTCTTTAGCTCCAGAGATTGTTCAGGGCAAAGGACATGGCCTTCCTGTTGACTGGTAATGTCGTGACGGAAACTTTATACCTTTCGGATCTCTGTTTTATTTATTTTCATTTAGTATGGTACTATGCTATGCATTTGGAATCCCAAAAAAAAAAAAGAATGGGAAAAAAAATTATTCCGAGCATTATGTGCATAACATTTTTATTCAGGTTTGAATTAGTTAGCTTCATTTGCATGCCTGTCCGTTCATGATGTCATGGTGGAACCACAAGGGGAGGGGCTGAACTCCATGCAGAGTATTGTACAGTGTTTGGCAGTGACTATGCAGCCTAAGTTCAAATTCGTCCATAGGTTTTTCCGAGGATGCCTATCAGCGGAAGCTTATTCTTCCACTTCCCTGTGAAAACTGTTGCTGTTCCCTGGTTGGTCTGTTTTCTGTATGGTAAATTATCTAAACTTTTTTCCAGGTGGGCTTTGGGAGTTCTGATTTTCTTCATGCTGCAAGGAGACATGCCTTTCGGGTCTTGGAGAGAGAATGAGGTTGATACGTTTGCAAAGATAGCAAAAGGACAGTTCGATCTTTCCAAGATCTCAAGTCCTGAATCAGTCGATCTCATAACCAAGGTACTGATCCTCTGAATTTTTTGAATCTTTTTCTCATAGACACTATGCTTCTTATAATGGTGGGTGTGTTCCTTTCCGTTATATGAACTAGCCTCGAATTCAATTTTGCGGTAAGCCACTCCACAAAGCAGCAGTTCATACACCTAGACTTGAACAACCTTATCACCACAACAGCAACCCATTGCTTGCTCGATATTCATATTCTTATTGTTGATGTTTCTTCAGTTACTCCAAGTTAATGAAACTGAAAGACTGGGAGGCCAAGGAGCTGATTCAGTCAAAAGTCATCCCTGGTTCGATGGTGTCGATTGGGAAGCCATCAGCAATGGCACTGCCCCTTTACCTTCTGAGATACTATCTCGTGTCACACATCATGTAGAAGCTCTCACCGAGGATAGCTCTATCCCTCTCCCGTGTCATTCTCAAGCTGTTGGAGATCATGACACCTCCGAGTGGCTAGAAGACTGGTAAAACACTATGGTATCTTCCTCATGAAATCGCCTCCGTCATCTTCTTTTGGGAGCATCTTCCTGGGACATCGTTCCCCTATACGAGCTGGAAAAGGTTGGATCTCTCTTCACAGCCATTTGTCTCGCAAAGCAGTGCAGTGATTGCGGAAGACTCGTTTTTTTCCCTGCGTATGCATCCGCTTGCAATCGCCTTCAGTGTAGTCCGAGAGGTTCCTTGTGAAGAATTTGCAGAAATGGCTTGATTCCATTTTTTTGGTTCTCATGCAATACTGTATATAGTTTGTTGTAAAGCAATGGAGCATTCAGTTTTCGCTTTTCTTTTCGACAACAGGTTCCAGAAATCACATTGCACCGTGGTGCAGACTATAAACGATAGTATATTCTTTTGCATAAGAAAGCCTTCGTTTCGATTTTGAAGTCACGATTGTTGGTTGAAGTTTTAGTTTCTTGTTTATGTTTGGTGTCACATTATTCAGTTTTTACACACAGATTCTATTGGATGCGATGAGCTGATGGCATATGTTTGTCGCGTTTTCAATAAGGATGTGGCTAAATCTATGGCGGCCGCAACACTTATTTTTGAAATCTCTTCCCAAGCTTTGCTTCACATAACTGAATTATGAGCAGTACAATGTTAAACTCAAAAGATTGCTCTATGATTTTCTAACGAGTAGTTAAATTTTACTTGTGGAATCATTTGCTAATGCTTTACAGGCTAATCAATCTCTTCAGCGATAAATCTTCATTGAATGTCAACCAAAGCGTATTAAAAGTTTATGGACCATATTTGTTCCGTCTTTGTAAGGTACTTATCTTCTTGACTTATGATTTGCTACATGCATAGTCATTCATTATACTCCCAAGCATAGGAAAAATAAGATATGCTTAGCGTGGTTACCTTTTTTTTTTCTTGACTGCTTGTCCGAAGCAATTGCCTATGGGTTACGCTCAAGGCAAATAGTGGAATCATTGAAGAACGTCCTCCAAAGAACAGAGTACGTTATGCTCAAGTTTATGTTCATTTCTTGACGTCTGTAGAGTGCCTTCGCAACTAAGAATAGATTCGACTCTTGCTACAGTTGCGAGAGCAGATCATGTCATCAATGCACAACCATCCAAGTCAGGCGCGGCGTGTATTAGATGGTCAATCGAATAACTCAACGGAGCGGGTAATGACTTCTGTTACAACAGTCCCCTTTTGTTAGGGTTGTAACGTTTGATATGGGCTCGGCTCAAGAACCAAACAAGCATTAGGCATAACAAGATCATTGAAACAATCTATACAACAATGAACAAAAAGAATAAATTCAACATGATTTCTATACATTCAATCTCTTTCTATTATCCTCAACCTTTGCTTGTTCCTCTGTTCTATTCATTCTGTTATTAGCATACCATTCGACAGTCCTAGCGATCGGAAACCAAACCCTCCCTGTCTCCTGCCTCTCGCTCGAGCTTCCTCCCTTTGCTGATCTTGGATACACGGTGATCTCAGACATCGATCTCCTATCCCCTGGAAACCCCACTTTCCCCGCCACAGCCAAAACAGAAGCCTCGTCAGCTGCCATCCCAGCATCGTTCAACTTGAATCGACTCAGTTTCTGCTCGATCATCCTCTTCCGCTCCATTTCCTCCTTTACATTCGTCGCGGTACTCTGCCCTTCACCTGGTGACAATCCAAGTCTTCTGCTGCTGCTACTGCCACACTGACCAGCTTCATTGATCATCTGTGAGTTAAGGTGCAATAGGTCTGCCGAGCTGAGACTGCTCCACCGTTTCTTGAGCACAAGATCTGACACCACGATCCTGTGATCAAACTTGTGCATCTCGCCTCCTACGACCTCCTGATCATTGCCATCATTGTCTTGAAGGCGAATAGGAGCCTCTTCTTCCTTGTAATTTGAAGCTCTCATACTCCTCCGAGAACTATCACCTACCCTGCCACTATGATCTTTTCCCACTCGCTCGACAAACAAGTCAAGCTGGCGGCTACTATTCTCGCCCTGTACCCCTCCAAGAAACCTTAAACTACCCGTAAAAGCCAATGTAGCATCATCAGATGACACAGGGCGGCGACAGAGAGGACACGAAGAGTGTGAAGATAACCATTCATCAATACAGTCGATGTGGAAAGCGTGTTTACACTTAGGAAGCAAGCGAAGGACCTCAACATCCTCGAACTTAGATAAACAGACGGCGCATTCCAGGCCGTTTCTTGATCCCCTAAGGGATGAGAACCGGAAGAATGGGAGTGACTCGACGACAGTCTTGTCTATGCCGGAGAACCGCCCACGTGAGCTGAAAATGGTGGCCGAAGGAGTGGCCGTTGAGATGGTGTTGGAGGGACGGTGACAGTATTTTGTGTAGGCTAAGAAGATCAGTGTCACAAAGAGCATGATGGAGAGGACGGCAATGATCACCGCAAGGTTGGGCTGGAACGGGGTGGATGATGTAGGAGTAGTGGTCGGAGACAGAGAGCTGGTGGCGACGGTGGTGGCGAGGTGGAGGAGGAGGAGGAGGATGACGGAGTTGGTCATTTTGGGTTGATCAAAATGGGATTAGCTATGGGTTGAATTTTTGTAGTAGTAGTTGAGTTGAAATTTGTATGTTGTTGAGTGTTGGCTTGGTATGGTTTTGTGTGTTTCTTCAACTTGGAAGAAAATTGGGAGATCGTCTTTTCGTGGAGTTTGAATTCAAGGATGAATGCTTGTGAGAAAAGGAGAAAGACGTTGGCAAAGACACCAGGATTAGGTATGTCGCAGAAGTTTGATTGGCGGCGAAGGTAGAAGAAAGCTACAACGACATGGAACTCGATAATCAAAGTTCAGAAAACTCGAACTCGGGATCTCATTAACTCGGCCACTACGATATTGACAGAAGTTGTTGAGGGGAAGTGCAAACTCGAAAATTTACCAAACACGAGATGCAACATTATTTTCCCGAGTATTGACTTGTGCTGCACATGCAAATGACAGGATGATAACTTGGGAGAGGAAACTGCGGTGCCTAGTGTTATTTTTCAATTATTAGCACCAGTCTTGCACTGAACGTGAAAGTTGATGCCATATGAATTATGTGTGCGCCTTGCACGAAACAAAATTTGAAAATTGAACAATAAACGCTTTGCCTTGTGAAATGTCATCTAGATGACCTGGTATCTAGAGGGAAAAATAAATTTAGAACAGGGAATGACGAAATCAGAGAGAGTTCGAAATGATTCAGATGCATATCGGACGATCCCTCTGGACATGGACTACATCAAAAACCATAATCCTGTCGCTAACAAGCAAAGCAGATCGAAAGGGAGGGAGGAAGCACGGGTTGTGAATGAACACGTCGATGGCATATTATATAGCAAACGCCAAGAACTTCACTATCAGATCCTGTGACAGTCATGGTGCCCAGAAAAATTTAGACATTTACCGAATGGGGTGAAGAAGGGAGGGGGTGATCTCACTTCTCAATGAGCGCTAGCATCATATTCTTGCATAATTCACTTAGTATTCTTACTAAAACCCACTCAGTGGAATAATAATATACAGAAACGAAGGCGGACACTGCACAATGAATAAGAGTTACCTGGGTCCTCGATAACAACAGCTACTTACAGAATAATAGGACGAACGACCACGAGTAGCAAGATCATCAAGGAAGAAACACACAGATGCAGATAGCTGAAGCTGGGTCTTCGCTTATTCTCTTTGTAGTCATAATGTGTGAGCAACTCCACAAGTCAGCTCCTGGCTGAAGCAGCAGGATTGCTGCTGGGAGGAGACACTAAACCAGCTCCATTACCCGCTGCAGGCGGTTCTTCAGCAGCATGCTGAATGAACTCTTCAGGAGACATGTGTGATCCGTGGCAGGCACAGACGATCCTGACTTGGTTTGTATTGAATTTGTAAGTAACACCGGAGACAGTCCTCCCATTGGGCCCAGTTGTGGAGACCCACGGTAGGTTGGGTGATGAACCAGATCCTCCAAACTTAATATCCGGAGCAACACCGGGCCGTATAGCTGGATAATCAGAAGGGAAGCCATTAGGAGTGACCAGTGCTTCCTCAGCTCTTCCTCTAAACTGCAAATTGCTACTCCTTGTGTCATCTTCTGCGTGAGAAGAAGAGCCATCCTCTGCTGTTTGCTTGGCTTCACCACTCGCCTGCTGCGATGGGGGTGATGGATCTGGTATAGCAGAACTACCTTGCAAGTCACCTACAAGATCAAAGGCACAAGCTTAGAGACTAACGAAAATTAGATTGTGCACAAGAAAAATTCTCGTACAAGATACATGAGGAAATCATTTGCTGCAACAATACAATCCTATGGTAATGTAAAACGAAAGGATGACATTTTCCAAAGAGCTTGGGAAGGGCAGTGCAAGACGTATATGCTCTGCAAATCATTAAATGAAAGGCCGAGCAGAGCAAAAATCCAATAGAACAAGGTTGGCCGAAGCAAAATAAGAACTGCCCGTGGTCTAAAAAAGCTAATCCGTTGAACCAGAGACCTGATAATAGGCATGACTAATAAGCCAAACCCTAACATTCAGCCAAATCAGAATCCACTAGGAAACTATAGCAGACGCATTCACTCAAGTTGCAGGGAGAAAGCCAGAAAGGGCAATAATAAGTAGCCGGAATTTACCTGCTGGGGATAAGCCTCTAGCAGCATAAGCAGGATAGAAGGACTGTGAAGCAATCCAAGCCTTACCCTTATCGAATGACGGATGCTGGAGCGGCGAAAATCCAAACATCAAGGGAGCATTTCCACCATTTAAACCTTGGATACTAGAGCGAATAGAAGGCAATGCTTGCATCATGCTTGGCCGCAGGTAACTTGGTGTGCCCAACAAACCCATAGAAGATGAATCCTTTGCATATGGCGAACTCAGGGTACCCATTGATTGCATCGAGAATGAAGCAGCACCAGTGGCCAGTTTTCCATGAGCTTCCTTTGGAACCTCACACGAACTACCACTTCTGATATGCAATTTAGAGCCATCCTCATGTTGTGAGGTCATCCTTGAGGTTGAACCCTCGGCTTCAGACTCTGCCACATCTTCATTATCTGCCATGGAGCCATCATCTGTTGTCAAGGA